>LPNX010465187.1:137101-204788 GCA_001517045.1 Pseudotsuga menziesii | reverse complement strand
ATTGGATTAAAAAGTAAAAGCCTAACCCTAAATGAAAGAACAAAAAGGTGAATGCAAAGATAGACTTCAATTCATTCTTACTCTACGCTGGAGGAGAGACGAGCAAAGAGAGAAAGGACGAGAGCTAGGGTTTCATCATTGGAAATATTAATTTCAGAGCAAGAAGAAAAGGGGCTGTACAGCAGAGATTGAATACTGGAGTGGCACGTTTTCCAAAGGAGATTCAACCATTAATATTGCAGACCGTACAGAACAGCAAGGGATAAATTATTGGCTCGATTTTCTAGAAAATGGACAGCAGACATTAATGATTGCAGGCCGTACTCCTTCTGGCTGTATCGTACAGCAGAGTTAAGGTGTTTCTCTGTGGCACGCATTCTAGAATCCGTACAGCAAATGATAGATCAGTCTGGCACGTGTGAAGGCAGTTCATCTCAGAGTTCTGTGGCACGTGTGAAAGGTGTTCTCCTTTGTATTTCTGTAGCAGCCGTACAGTCAAGCAAATGACACATATTTCCAAGCTGGAAATGCAGAGATAAGTTATCTTGTGTTCATTGTAAATTTTGAAAGTGCCCTAAGAAATTAATAAAAGCTCTCTATCTCTCACAGGTTTTCCCATCTTGGGTTTTTCCTGGGTCATTGACCAAAATCCCTTGTGTCAAATTTATGGTTTGCATGTTGATTTTAAAAGTGAAAAGATGAAGTAGATTTAGTATTTCATTTACAGGCAGAGAAATTTTTCATTTCCAGAATTCATTTCTTGTGAAAAATTATTTACATATGCTAAGTGGGCTGAATTAAATGCATGCTTGATTGAGATCAAAGTTAAATCTGCTAGTTTAAATTTCATCAAGCCCTCTATCTCAACAAACTTCTCAAAAGAAGAGGACAAGTGTTTGAATTCACAAAAATGAACAACAGACCAACAAATAAAAGACCACTGAACAGGGTCTTTGGGGAGGTTTTTCCACAAAAAGAAGAAAAATGGCGCAATCTTCTTGACAAAGTGCTCGAGGATCAAATGCATCGACTTCAACTCTATTCAACAAGAACAGTTGTGAACCTTGTTACAACAAAATTTAGCACCCACAAAAGTGTAAAGTCCCAGGCACCAAGGTGATAGCTTTGTGTAACTTAGGAAGGCTTCCCATTGTCACCTTAGCAGCTCTTCTCCACACTTTAGGTTGGTTCTTCTCCAACACAAGGTGTCTTCCCTTAGGTAGGATTATCATGGCTATGGAGTGGGGGCTCAAGGTGAAAATGAACCATAAACCTTGATAAGACAGGTTGTTGTTGAAAAATATAGCTTGGACATGAACTTCCGCACAAGTTCAGTGTGAACGTGCCATAAGTAGTCCAAGGTAATTCTATTTTGTAATTCATTTTATGAAAAAGTGAAAAGTCTTATATTTAGTTGTTGAGTCTCATAAAATGTATTTAATACATTAGTGACATAGATTTCATCTCATCTGTACATCTCATTGAGAGATTAGGGTTTCATCTCAAGTAAAAAGACTGGTCAAGATAGAGAGTTTAGGCTCAATTTTTTCGGACAATTGAACAATTGAGCAAGTTAAGAAACCAGAGTAGAGAAAGTAGAGACAGAGGAAGAGGATCGACCAGTAGCAAGCAGGTCAAAGTACAATACATCTGGTATAGTTCGTACGATACAAATCCATACCAATGTTATCAGAACCGGACCGGTCATCGAATTGACAGAGCCCAAAATGTGAACCGGACTGGAAATCGAAAAAAAACCGGTAGACTTAAAAACACGTAAAATATTCATATTTTGTAAAAAACGTATATATTCATGTGCATACATATGAATCCAAACCATTAATACACAAATCTACAAAGTTTCTCATATATATAGCAAGTACAGGTGCAAGTAACCAAAATAGCACCGAGTGCATTACTTCACTGAAGTTATGAACCAAGATACATCAACAAAGAGGCTCTAAATGGCCCCTACAATCCAAAAAATAAGCATAGTACTACTAGTAATGAATAACTATAAACTGATGACATGAAAACTAGGGCCTAATCATCCTCATCCTCATAATCCTCAATCGGAGTGGGATTTTGAGCCCCACTAGATTCCCCTGGTCCTGATGGTAAAACCTTTGGAAGTGGGTCCAAATCCAACCAAGAAAGGTATTCATTCTCAAATGCTGGTGCCTGAGAGTCCACAACCCACTTTGATGATGGATCAAAGTCATCCAAGGTTATGTTGCCTGATGCTGGGGTCTTGTTCAACAACTGGTTATGCCTCAGCGTAAGATTGTACTGAACATAGACCATATCATTCAATCGTTTGTGTTCCAAACGGTTTCGCTTCTTGGTGTGTATACGCTAAAAAACGCTCTAATTTCGTTCACATCCAGAAGCGCTACGCTCAAAATCCGAACTACAAACTTTTGCAACTCAGGGCAGTGCCCACCAAATTGTCCCCACCAATAGGCTACAAAAAGAGTTGAATGCAAACAATTTTCAGCAAATGACTTCGAAAACTTTCAATAATATTATATATAATTTGAAAACTTTGAATTTTCTTACCAGGTGGATCCTTGGATTTGCCTCGTATGGACATACTCAAGCCAAAGCTACCCATACTCCTTGAATTGCAACAATTTACTATGTATCTCATCTTGTGTCTTGGGGTCAGGAACCATGCACTCAATGCATTTATACAATCCATCTTTTACCTCCCCATCATCATCTGCTTCAATGTCTTTTGTATAGTGGTACCTTCAAAAGTTCAAAGTTTAAAAGACCAACAATATTCATTTGTTTACTATGTTTGGTCATTAGTTTACTATGTTTGAACCTAAAAGGTTGAAATTACAACAAATCTTATAACTGTGAATTTGTATTTTAAAATTTCTTACCTTGGGTTTAAAGAGTAGCCTGTTGCATGCAAAGGCCGATGGAGTTGTTTGTTCCATCTTTCATCAATGATTTTCCAAATAGGAAAATACTTCTGCCTTTTGTCACCATATCTTGCCTTTATTGCTTCTTTGGAAGGATCCATGGCCTCATAAATAAAACCCATGGCAGGTTTATCACCATCCACCATTCACGACACTTTCACAAGAGAGTCACTGAACAAAACAATCTCTTCTACCTTTTTCCAAAATGTCTTTTCAAATACTTGTCAGCTACCTCTTTCCCTTCAACCTTTTTAATCCACTAAGATTCGTTCTACTCATCATAAGAAAACATTTTCCTCAGGTTGGCTTTTTGATCAACAATGGATTGCAACGAAAGAAAGTTTGTTGCAAATTGTGTAATCGCTGATCTAACTAGCTCTTTACCTCCAATGTTCTTCCTCATTAGGCTCAAAATCCACGAGTTATTGATTTTGCATGTTCCACTCACTTCTTCACCCACTCAATTTTGCCAATATCCTCAAGCATGAGGTCCAAACAATGTGCTGCACATGGAGTCCACCAAATGGTGGGGTGTTTTTCCTCTAACATCCTTCCTGCTGCAACATAGTTAGAGCCATTGTCAGTGATGATTTGTACAACATTATGTGCCCCCACCTCCTCAATTACTTCATCCAAAAGACGAAATAATAATTGTGCATCCTTCACCTGATCAGAGGCATCCACAGGTCTAAGAAACATGGTTCCTTTTGGGCAAGCAATCAAGAAATTGAGAATGGTGCGGGATTTTCCATCACTCCATCCATTAGACATTATTGTGCACCCTGTTTTACTCCAGGCTTGCTTGAAATCCTTGAGGTATTCATCTATTCTTTGGACTTCATTTTTTAAAAGCCCCCCCCTGATATCATGAAAACTAGGGCCTTTGAAGCCCATACCACATGAAGCTATAGCATCTATCATAGGTTGATAATAGGAAGAATTAATTGCATTAAAAGGTATGTCTGCATTATAGCACCATCTAGCAATGCATTCCCAAGCAACATCCTTCTCCATCTTCTTCCATTTAGCATCAATGGTGGGATGAGCACCAGGGGCAGTGCAGGGAACAAAGAAAGAGTCAAGCCCTCTACCGGTGCCCCTACGTGGCCTCTTCAAATTGGATGCTCTAGGTCCCACTCTCCCTCTAATAGGAAAACCGGAAGATTCTTCGAAACTAGGCTTTTCATTTTGAGGGGTATTAGGATCATCACCCTCATAGTCACTATCAAACTCAGTTAGCATGGAAATTCTCCCTATGTCTTTTTGAAGCTTCTTTGCCTTGGATTTTTCTTCTTGGAAGGCTTCAATATTACCTAGCATCTCTGCTCTCAAGTCATTAGAGACTTTTGGACATGGCTCAACATTGCCCCGTGCATGTGCTAAGTGTTGTTTTATTCTGTGGATACCCCCCCAACAATTTTCTTCCCACAGTAATTGCATATTTTTTTCCCATTGTCATTCAATTGGCCATGATTCCATGCTGGATCCCTCTTATCTTTTGGAGCCATGGCAAAGTTCAAACAAAAATTTGAAAATAAAACCCTAGTTTTAATTAATAAATAAGAAAAAAAAATTATAAGAGAAGAGGAGAAGAAGGAAGAGTGTTGATAATGAACATACCTTCACACTCCTACAAAGTTTGAGAAGAAATAGCAGCCCAAAGAACAATTTTTTTTTTTTTTTTAGACTAGGGGAATTGACAACTGGGGCTGGGCTGGTACTCGCGTGACACGAGGTCCAGGGATTCATTCTCACTACCACTATACCCCCTAGGTGCCTCACAACAACCCACAAGCCATGGGACACAGGTAAACCCGGGTGGGATTTGAACTCGTGACCTCCTTTACAACAAGTGATTTCATATCAAACGATGCCAATGAGCCACACCCATGTGGGCTAGCCCAAAGAACAACTTGATGGCAACCACAAAATCTTAAAAAAATGCTTGAAGAAGATCCAAAATACCACTGCAACTCTGCTCCAAAATGGTGGTCAAAGAATTCTCCAAAAGCGCCCTACAAACAAGTCTATGATTCTGCCCAAGAACTTCACCAAAAGCACCCAACGAACTCAGCTCAATAACCCTCCAAAACTGCCCTAGAAACTTTGCTCTCAAGAACTCCAAAGAGATGGCATGAATAGTGTGAAGATAATAGAGGGTGGGGGGGTTTTTAATAACACCACAATGGATTAGGGAGGGTTTAGATCCTCAGGTTTAGGGACCGTTATCCACTTAGTTGTACCATAATTGGGTTACCTGAGGAGCTGCCGGTTGACAGACTTGTTCAAAGTCTGATTCCAGTGTATCAGTTGATCCGTCTTCATGTCTAGCCAATATTGGCTAGCCACTTTTTGATTTGAATAATTTTGACCATGGCCCCGCAGGGTTTGTAATAAAATGTGCTAGTAGGGTATTTTTGAGTGGTTTGGTCTCCTGAGACGTAGAATCTCAAATAAGGTATTCCAGGGAGTTTTTTGCCCTTGACAATTATGCTTTGCCTATAGCTGAGTATAATTGACGAGGTTTTCTCCCGCTTTCTCCAAAGCTGGAATGTCTGATTTTGAATTCTGGGCCTTGGGGGGTTATTAGAGCCCAACTAAGTGTTTATAAACCTACTAGGCATTGTTAGAATAGGGCATGGTCAGTCAATAGGACCTTTAAATTTTTTTCGAAAAAAAATTACCGGACGGGTTAAAAAAATATTTTTTAATTATTTCCCTAAGTTTTTTGATTAATTTTTCCATAAATTAATTGGAAAAATCCCGTTTGTAATAAGTCGGTCATTCGGACCCTGAATTCAGTGATTGAAGGCTCTAACCTTAAGCCAAAAATCATTCTTGATCGGCTAGCCAGTCAGATCCAACTTTCAGATCATCAATCGGACACATAATGCCCATTTTCTCAAAAAAGTCATTTTCGAGGAAAAAAATGATTATTTATTAAAAAATGAATATTTTGGAGAAAATAAAAAACTCTCCAAAATTAACCAAATTGAATAAAATAAAAGGCTAAATGACATGGCACGGAGCATTTCTGATGATTTGAATCAATATCGGTTAGTTTCAGATCAAGTATCAGAGTGTAGCAGTTGAACTATTAGTCAGAAATTTGCCCTCTTTGGTCAAATCCGTTTTTGGTTGAAGTGTGGGTTATCTATTGGTTGGGTGATCATTACGAGGGAGGATGAGCCACCTCACCCCCCCTCATTACTCCAACACTCAGTTACAACTCAGTTGCAGCTCAGTTCAATTCCAAATGATCATGCCGAGCTCATTCAATTACTCTAGTGTTACTCTTAGTTTGGTTTTAGGGTTTTAGCCTTCTCTCTTTGTATAAATAGAGGCTCTTTGAGCTCTATTAGGATGGACTTTTGTAGCAGAGTTACTCTGAGAAAATTGTATCAAGCATTTGCTTTAATTTGTTAATAAAGATTAGACTTTGGAGGTCCATGAGCTCTTGCATGTGGTAGTTTTTGGCAATTGGTTGAGGTGATATTGTCTCTAACCCCTATGTTCTTTAATGCTTATGTGAGATTAAATTGTTTATTTGTTAGCTCAAGAGGGCCATTGTTGGCATAGTAGAACAATCATTTGTAGTTCAACTTGATTGTTTATGCGAAGTAGATTAGTATTTTGATGGACATGAGTAATCAGTATATACGTAATGTTGATCATGATTCAATTTTCTTAGCATACTAGCATGTATTTTGATCTCATGTTTTGTGTTGAGTTGTAGTGTGTTTTCAGGCTTCACAGGTTGAAGAAGGGTGTGAGCTTAGCTGCTTCTATCCCAGGCTTCAAGCAACCTTTTTAATCTAACACTTTCATTGCAGGACCTACAAAGATCTTCTTCTTCAAAATACAAAAAGAAAGCTGAGAGTGTAGCTCTCTCTCTTGGGTTCCATCCATAATTTCAAATACTTTCTTGGTTACCGAACTTCCCTCTTCTAGTTCTCTCTTTGCTCCTTGATCCCCTTGTTTTTCTTGCTTGCTAGCCTTTTCCTCCTTGCTTGGTTTTGCCCTTTCTTATCTTTCCTTCATCGTTGCCCCGTTTTATTCTTTTTACCACTCATTTTCTTCTTTTTGGACAGCCCTAGTGTGCCTTAGTTTATGCCCATTTTTTGCCTCTTTTTGCCCTAGTTTTTGGGCCTTCTTCCATCTTGTTTTTGGCCTTTTCTTCCCCTTTTTGTTCGCTGTCCTGTTTTTTGATTTTTATGACAGCCATCTTCCTTCTTCATCGCTGCCCTGTTTTCATCATTTTTTATACTCCTTTGGCCTCATAGTTGGCTGCCCTATTCTTCCATTTTCCTGTCTTTGACCTTCTCTTTGTTTTCCTTCCTTCTTCATATCATTTTCTTCTTATTTTCAGCCTTTTTTGCCTTACTCTTTTGCTTTCATTCAAACTTCTTCTTTTCCCTTCTTGCAAAGTTCGAGAAAAGTTTCAAGTAAAAGTAAATCACTCTCATTTTTTACGCAAATTTTAATGATAGTAGAGTTGTATGCTTTTATTTGAAAATCCCTTTCAAGGATTAAATTCGTAGAGGCAAATTGTAATAATTTCAATAAAGTACTTTTGTTTGAGTGGGGTTTTTAAGTCCCCACTCTCATCCTCCCCCATTTGGGGAGGCTTATGTTGTGTTTACTTGTGTATGCTTATGTTAGATTTGCTTGTCTTCATCATTATTTGCATCTTATTCTTAGAATACTAATTGTTAATCTATTACATCTAATTCATTAATTAAGTTGATTACTTTATTTTTAAATTGTTTATCTTTCTAAAGTAAATCAACTGCTTAAATCTCTTGAATCACACCATAAGGTGGATCAAGAGTGCTCTATGTCGGAGAGTTTAATAAATCATCTTTGCTTTTTGTTCACATTGTTTAATCAATTAACTCTTAAGTAAGACTCTTGAACTTGCAGAAACACAAGTCAAGAGCACTCTCTATCGGAGAGCATCCTTAGTTTGCACAATCCTTGCATTAGTCTCATCTAGATTAGATAAGACTCTTGAACCTCTGTCATAAGACAAGGTCAAGAGCACTCTCTGTCGGAGAGTCTAATTAATTAACTTAATAAAACCTTCAACACACGCACCCCTTTTAATTAATTAACTTCGTTGATCATCCTTCACCTAGTATGCTCTGCCGACTTTCGGGTTGGGCTCGTACTCAGAACGGTGAACAGACTTGCTAAAGTTCGCACAAGAGTAACTTAATTAAAACTTTTACCCCATAACCAATGCACCGGCGTTGTTTCGTTTAAATACCGAGGCATGTGGGCAAATTCCAAGTGTGGGCGTTGGGCAACTCAATCTGGGCACAGGTAGTTAAGTTATTGAACACTTAGCTGTGATCCCAGACAGGTCCGTCATGTCTTCGAACGGAGCCACTGAAGGTATTTCCGGTTAGGATATCCAGCTACCTTAAGCAAGACCACTATTAAAAACTTTTAAAACCTACCAAGAGCACTCGCAAAATCTAATACTCACTAGCTTAATTCCTAGACTTTTATTCACGCATTTATTTGACTCCATAAGGCACTGGTCCTTTGTTATATCTGAATAATTGTCTATCTTGATCAACTGTCTATGGTTCATTTCAATTCTTATATTTGAATGCTTAGTCTGGAATATTTGCTTATCTGTGTAATCTCTTGTTAGCAACGTGGATTGCTTTTGGTTAATCATCATTCTCTTAATAAACAAACACTTCTAATTACATTAAACTCCTAAACAACACCCATCTGCATCCGCAACCTAGAAAAAATTTAACAACCTTAAGAGCCTTAGTAAACTCTTTTGTAGGGACTACCCCCCTTGGCTTCGTTAGGAGTTAGCCTAAACGGAGGAGCTAGGAGTAGGTGACAGTACTTGGCTCTGTGCTTGCCCCCAAGGTCACACCTCTCCCACTTTCTCAAGTGAGGAGACAACTTTCAACTGATTTCTGCTGCTGGTGTGCAATCAACGGACAACAGGGACTTTCTATTTTTTATTTTATTTTTTTAAATTTGAAATCCATGGGCCCCTTTGCGTCTGCCATACGAAATAGTATGGACCGGTCGGTTTCATACGAAACCAGTCAAAACTGACCGGTTTGGCGGTTTTGGGCCAGTTCCTGGGCGGTTTGATTCAAAACAACGGTCTAGATTGTTTAGGCACCGAACCGGATCGGGAGACCCTCTAATTGGTCGGACCGACCGTTGCCTTAACCTGACTGGTTCCGATAACACTGATCCATACAATTACTATTCCTTTTCATGTGTAGGCTCTACCTTCTCAGTATGCCTTACAACTTAAATCTAGGGTGATTTGTTTACCATGTAGCTACAGGTTTTAAGTAGACTGTGATTTGTTTACAACACGGTTGTTGGTTTTAAGCAGTTTTTAGAGGTTACCTTGTAAACTTTGATTAGTTGAATGATAAGTTGATTTGAAGGAGAAACTCCTTGTGTATGTGTGTAATAGTTTTATGCTTTCCTATTTACTTTCCAGCTAATTTGCAATTGTTGCTATGTGAAGAATTATTATTATTATTTTCTACAATTAAATAATAGACTTGTTTAGTTGAGATCATGACAATAGTCACCTAGGGTTTGGAATTTTCACATGGTATCAAAGATTCGTTGATTGAAGATCTCAAGAGTTCACGACAGTAGACTAACTATTGAAACCAACTGTTGGGAACCATGACCAATAGTTAGAGGGTTTTAGAGGTAGTGCTTACTTACCTATCAGATTTGGGAGTTTGTGTGTTAGAGCTTAGAGATGGTATCAACTAGCCTTGAATTCGAGGACAGACTAGAAGGTGCCTCAAATTTCCTATCATGAAAAATCCGGGTAATTCTCCTTTTGCAAGAGAATGATATATGGGATATCGTTTGGACTATGGTGTATCGTTTGGACTCCGTCAATAAATTTGCAAGATTTGGCAGTTTGCAAGAAGGAAAATCCAAGGAAATGATCATGGATGCTATAAAGGATCATTTGATACCTCATATATTAGACAAAAAGACGGGGAAGGATATGTTCGATGCCTTGGCTAGCCCTTACTAGAGTGAGAACATAAACAAGAAGATGATGTTACATAACATACTTGGAGCTGTGGAGATGAACAGATCAAACACAATCACCAGTTACTTGATTAAGGTCATGTAGATTCATGATCGACTTGTAGTAGCTGGAGAGAAGGTTGAAGACAAAGAGCTAGTGAATCGGGCATTGAATGGGTTATCATCTAAATGGGAAACCCTTTGTTCAAGGTGTTTGTGCTTGGGAGAATCTTCCCTCCTTTGAAAGACTATGGGATGACTGTATCCAAGAGGAGACTCAGATGGAGTCAAAGGCCAACAAATAGGGAGGTGACAGTGATCACGCCCTATTTGGTCAAACAAAGAAGAGTAGAGGTAAAGAACCCAACGAGTGTAAGGGAAAGAACGAGGAGTCAATTTCGCAGCTAGGGAAGGGCTTGAGTAAAATGAAGTTCTTCATATGTCATAAGCAAGGACATTAAGCATCATAGTGTCCAGAAAAGAAGAAGAGTAAAGGGAAGCAACACCAAAATTAGGTAGTAACCTGTGTTGAAAGTTGAAACTTAGATGAATGAGTTTGCCTCCAAGTTCAAGAAGGATTTCTCAATGGTATCTTGCCTATCTACCAACACCATTTTGAGGAATCCTTGGCATGTGGATAGTGGAGCATCTATGCATATGACATAAGCTTGAGAGTTATTTTCAAGTCTAAAAGAGCACAACTCAAGAGTTCAGGGCGAGCTTGGTGATGATGCTAAGTATCCAGTTGTAGGAGTTGGTACCATTCCCTTTCAGTTTTAGTTAGGTAACTCTTTAGACTTTGATGATGTGTTGTTTGTTTTTGGTTTCAGGAAAAAATGCTTTTAGTTTATGTTATGGAAGATAAGGGCTTTGCAGTAGAGATCAAGAACCCAAAAGTCTGTATAAGATTGAAGGAGTCTAGCCCAAAATCATCACAGGTGATTGGAGTTAGGGAAGGCAACTTATACAGGTTACATGGTGAAGTTTGAACCTATTTGAACCCTAGTTCATAACATAGACAACTTATGTGAGTTGTGGCACCTAGATCATTGTGCGTTGCCTATTCTGAGGAAGATAGCCATAGGTTTTCCAGTGTTCAACATTGAGCAGCAGGGAGTATGCAAAGGATGCTCACTTGTCAAGTATGCCAAGGTTGCTTTCCCAAGCAGTGAGCATAGGTCTAAGGAGATTCTAGGCCTAGTGGATTTAGATTTATGTGGATTGATATCAATAGCATCAATCTTAGGAAGCATGTGCTATGTTTTCTTCATTGATGACTTCTCTTGTAAAATTTGGATCTACTTCTTAAAGACCAAGGATGGCATCTTTAGTAGGTTTCATGATTTCATAGCTCTAGTTGAAAACTAGATAAGGAAGAAGGTCAAAATTTTGAGATCGGACAATGGGGGTTAGTATACCTCCAAGGAGTTCGAGGGTTTTTGCAAAGATGCAGGAATCAAAAGGGAGCTCACTTTTCTATTCAACCTGTTACCCCTTTATTCGATAAGGGTGACTTGATGATCAGTTGTGGTTTGCGTTTATATCATAGACTTCGTTCTAGAGATGAGATCTGTGGCTTCCCCATAGATCCTTGGTCATATATCTTGTTAGTATGCTCGGGTGGTTCAGGTTCCTTGGATGTGCCTAGTAGAAATGGTGTTAGATGCGCTAGTGCTATGCTATCTCTTACACTCGTTGACACTTAAGAATTTTTGCTTATATGTTGTTATGATTTCATGTGGTGTTACTTTATGCTTGTATAATACTCATAACACTTAAAGCTATCACTCATTACTTAGCCTAACTTTGGTGTCATCATCATTCTTCCTTAGAAGTGTGTTATTCCGAGGTGAAGTTACACCCTAGTGAAGTAAGTGAGTGTTTTCACCCATTTCATAACATTTTTCCTAGCCACTTTTCATTTCACTTGCCATTTCATCCATCCCCCTCATTTTCCCCTTTGTAAGTGATCTATCATTAGTAATCATCTAGGGTCTCATAACTATTCCCATGTATGAATGCTTAATAAAGCTAAAAGAGTCTAGTACTCTGAGGTCATTGCTGCTAAATTAAATTGGAAAATATATCGGAAATATTCCCCCTTGCAATAAGCCAAGTTCCTTATGTCCCAGGTTATCAAAGCCAAGTATAAAGTAAAGGGACTAAGCCAATGAAAAGGCTAAGAAATGCAAATAAATGAAAAATAAAGTGAAATGGATCGTAATAAAGAGGGGAAAGGATGGGTGACCCATGACGACCTATGATATAGGACACATCCAAATAGGCCATCGTGTCTCATGTCATCGTGTCGGACACAGACACGTCTTGGCACGGTGTCGGACACCTGTTTTGGACGTGCCCTGTTTTAAGACATGTCCAAAACACGTGTTTGACATTGTGTCAGGATGTGTCCCAAAATCAAGACAACGTGTCCCTAAGACATGACACTTCTAACCCAAAAACAAAACTGTAAAAAAATAGTTTTGTTCTCATTCATTTGCATTTTTCAGTGAAGATTGAGCTCTAAGAGGGTTTTTTTTGTAGGTGAAGAGCATTAGAAGGTTTTCCATCCTGATCTACCCCTTTTTGTATTTGCTAGTGGCATTCTGCCATCCATGTAATACATTTTGATTTTGATGACTTAATGAGAAATTTTATCAGTTTATGGGAACCCACTGCATTGATGGAATTATAGCTCTCCATGTTTGTAAATTGCCATCCTTCTCTTTCTCTGTCTGCAATTTGTGATGTATTTTTATTATTCTTCCATATACATTTACATATTACATTGTTTGGCTGTTAGCCTCTCAAATCAAGTCAGGGACCACACCAATAAGTATTATGTGGGGACGTATTCCACAAACAACATTACAAGGGGATTCATTTCACATAGGGGAGGTTACCCCTTATTTCTATTCCTACCCATGACATTCAATCTAAGTGGCATCATCATTGTAAGTGACATAATCTAAAATATAAAGGGTGTTTAGTAATGGGAAAAGATAATAATAGGGTGTGGCCCCCATTCATGTAATCTAATCAAATATAAATAGTCCTATTATGGTTGGCTTTCTTATGCCTCTCGTGGGCATCCGAAAGTGGGGGTGGGGGAAGCCAATCACCATTCTTTTCCCCTTGTTTCAATAATGGAGTGAGGTTTATCCCTTTCAGCTAATGGGGGTTTCAGTTAGGTCTATCATTGACATATGAATTATGATTTGTGAATGTGTAATGTGTATTGATTGTAATTTCTATTGCATATTTGTAAATGTTCTAGTTTATATATATAACGTGTCGTCTGTGTCATAATTTTGGGGGTCGTTGTGTCCGTGTCAGACACTCATATTCTCGTGTCTTCCATGTCCCGTGTCCTCGTGTCAGGTGACTTAGATGACAACGCTTCCTTCTAGGGCACACATGTGGAAGATAAATCTTAAACTCTAGCTCTTGAAAGTTAAGGGTAAACCAATCACACTCAATTGCTATGATGGTTAACTTGCAAAGACTTCCTTCCTTCTGTATTAGACATTCATTTCATTTACCCTCACTTATCTTAGGAATCTAGGTTATGCACCTTGGCTTGGGAATTTTCATATGTAATAAGGTTTAATATAGGTCACACCAATGTTAGAATATATGAGTAAAATTAGATAAGTCATTGAGTTGTTAGAAAAATGTAATTGTAACTTATTTCATGTACTATCTTCAAATTTGTGTACATTTTCTAAGTTAAATATGTGTAGCCCCATAGCACTAGAGTGCTCTACTATATTTCCATGACATGGAACTTGCTATGGTATATTTTTATGATGACTAGGTATTTCATGTGGAGCTCCCTCTTTGCACACTCATTTGGATGCTTATCTTGGTACCTAGGGTCTCTAGGATGGGGCCACCCCCTTCTAGATGATGGAGACCCTCATTTACTTGGCACGTGGGAGAGCTAGCTCACATTTGGACCATTCACTCTCACATTTGGACCGATCTTCATCACGTTGGACCATCGGTACATGTTCCAGAGCTCTCTTCTGGATGTTGGAGCATCATTTGGAGGGGTCGTACCTCATGTGGATCTTCGGAGGAGTTTCCTTGTTTTGGGTGGAGCACTCTAGGGTTTGATAGTAGTTTGGACCGTGGCAACCACTTGGCACCACATTTATGGAGAGCACTCCCCTCTTGGTGGCATTTACTGCTCATTCCTTTGAATTTTGGACCTAGACATCCCACTTGGAGATTGTTTTGGACCGCATGTGTGGCATTTTTGAGGAGCACTCTAGGGTTTTGGAGTGCATTCATGATGTTTGTTGTATACTGGACCATATTTAGTAGAGTGCTCCCTCTCTTGGAGCCATTTTGTATTACATTGATATATTTGACCTTGGACTAGAGGTGCGCCCCCCTCATCTTGGGCTATTGGTAAGGCTTTCTGAGTGGTTATCCTAACTACTTCATTGTTTATTATATTTTCACCATTTCTAGAGGACTTTTGATCTTTCCTAGGATAGATCTAGGGTTTTAGCCCAAGATATTATTTTTGTTTGGAGGGTTGTTGACCCTATAGCCTATATAAGAGGCTCCCCTCACATTTGTAGGTTGTTGTTGTGGATTGGAAAATAATACTATCATCCTTACTCTCAAGGCTTTAGTTTTTTTGGAGATATTTTTTTTATTGTGAGGCATTCTTGGTCAACCAATCCTTGAGGTAACATGTTTTTTTTTTCCATCTTTAAATTTGTGAATCTAGTTCATAGAATGAGTAACTTGCTCCATTGAAATAAGTTAAAAGAATCTCTTAGCTTGTGATATGTTCTAGTCTTGTTAGCTAACTTGTATGTGGCATCTCTAAGAGACCTAAAAGTCTAAGTGACATAGGCTAGGGTATATGTTAGGTTTATAAGTTGAAGGAAGGGTTAACTTTATGGTAACCCGTCCTTGGAACAAATTTGCATGAGAACCCAAAGACTTGGGTAGTAATTGTCATGTCATGTATTTCTTGCTCTAAGCATTTGCAAATAAGGCCAAAGGGGAATTATTGTCATGTGCTAGAATAACTACACAGAAAATTTAGGTTGTTTCATGGAAATTTTGGGCTGATTTTTGTAGTTATTGTGCTCATTTTGCTTCAATTCAATCCTAGAAATTTACTGTGATTTATCTTACGCATTTTTTAGAAATTTATGGGCAGCTAACACTTATTTATTCTCATATTTCATAAGTTAATTTTCTATTAAATGTCATTTTGTAAATTCTGGTTATTTCCGAGTTTTTTTGCTTATTTACATAACACCAGTTCACTTTAAAGAAATATCTGTGTTAAAGTGGTTCTCTTGGTTAATATTTGATCATGGTTCATTGCCTTTACTAAATACATCTATATTGGCTAAGTGATTCATTAAGATTTAATTAATTCTGGAAATTACTTGTGCAATTTCGCTCGCTTGCTGTATTAATCATGGATCATGGATTGGTGTTGTCTAAATCTTATCGAAGCATTGTTGTAATTTCTTTGGCTTAGTTTCACACTGATTTAAAGATCCTTGAGTGACACCTTGCTTCAAATTTCTTCTCAAGGAAGGCCTCACCTTGGGTTAAATACTTAATGTTTTAAGACATTTATTGGGCAACTTGTTTCAGAGTTATTTCAGCTTTGAATATGTTTTACATTGCAGCAAATGAACCCACTTATTAGCCACATTTGATATTAATTCATTACGAGTCTTATTTTCCTGCAAGTTCATTAAGATTTAATTAATTCTGGAAATTACTTGTGCAATTTCACTCGCTTGCTGTATTAATCATGGATCATGGATTGGTGTTGTCTAAATCTTATCGAAGCATTGTTGTAATTTCTTTGGCTTAGTTTCACACTGATTTAAAGATCCTTGAGTGACACCTTGCTTCGAATTTCTTCTCAAGGAAGGCCTCACCTTGGGTTAAATACTTAATGTTTTAAGACATTTATTGGGCAACTTGTTTCAGAGTAATTNGGGAATTAGCTTTGTTTAACTTCACACATATAACTACGTTATAGTCAATCCCCTCTAGCTCTCTTCAATACAAAACCATCTAATCAACCTTAGGGAAGCCCCACTTGATCTTGAGAGTTGGTCAAAAGTGAAGGAAGGGAAGGAAGTTATCATTGAGGTTACAATGGTGCTTTCCTCTAAAGTTGCTCCTTGATAGCACTAGTGGGTTGTGACTTTCCCACTCAAGTGCTAAATCAAGGTGTAACACAACCCACAACTGAACGGGGTTGTAGAGCGAAATAATCAATCCATCATGGGGGTTGCTAAGGCTATGATACATGACCAACACTTGCCAATGTTCCTTTGGGCAGAAGCATGCAACACAATAGTCTGCATTCATAACATATATCCTCATAGGATATTGGAGGACAAGATGTTGATTTTTCTGAGCAGCATCGAGAGCCATTCTCTTAGGAGAATGGAGACATTGTTAAGATTCTCTATGCTAAGCTAGATTATCAGCATTCAATTCAATTTCACAATGATAGTAGCATACAGGATCACTGAAAGAAATTGTATCACAAGATCAACACAGATTTACCCTGGGAAAACCCTAAAGAGAAAAACCCAGCAAGAAAAACTTCCTCAATATACATGATCAAAAAGATAAAAGATAAGACTTCAGACTGGTCCTTCTCCTCCTTGCAGATAAGACTCTCTCTCTCTCTCTCTCTCTCTCTCATGCGCTACACAAGTGTGTGTCTGTATGTTTCAAATGAGGAGCGCCTCCCTCTATTTATATTCTTCCGCTCACTTAACTTTTCACTCAACCAAGTCGGCCCCACTAACTTGACTGGGCTGACTTCTCTAGGAGGACTCAAAACAACTTATTATTATATTTTGGAGGGTGCTAATGACCCGACTTACAACGGAGGGTTTTCCTCATGACTCTCTACTGACCTAATACAATAATATCATCTTGACGGTGGAATAATAACATCTTTGAAAGGTTACATCAATAAAATACATTTAGAATATTCTTCAAAGTTACAATAATTCAACACTCCCCCTTAACGAGAAGGGTATTCTACAACAACAACACCAACAGTAGGAGAAGGAGAGAGAGCATCTTCAACATCATCAGGGTGATACATCTATAAATCATTGGAATCTTTTTCATCATCTTTGACATATAGTCTTCATCTTCAATTTCAGCAGCAACAACACTTTGATCGTTCTGTCAACAACATCATCATCAACATTTTAATCTTTTTCAATCAGCAACATCATCATCAACGATACTTTGACCTTTCGATCATCATCATCATCATCAACAATACTTTGAGCAACATCATCAACAATACTTTGATCTTTCAATCTGCAACATCATCATCAATACTTTGAGCATCATCAGCAATACTTTGATCTTTCGATCAACAACATCATCATCAATACTTTGAGCATCATGAACAATACTTTGATCTTTTGATTAGCAACATCATCATCATTAACAACAACCTGCAATCCGAAAGTCTACGGATCACTTTAGGACTTAAGTCCAGGGATGATACAATCCTACCACATTCTCGAGGACCGAAGTCTCTGGATACTATTACAAGATAATCACTCCCTATCACTTTAGGACTTAAGTCCAAGGATGATGCAATCCTGCCACATTCTCAAGGACCGCAATCTCCGGATACTATTACGAGATAATCACTCCCTATCACTTTAGGACTTAAGTCCAAGGATGATGCAATCCTACCACATTCTCGAGGACCGAAGTCTCCGGATACCATTACAGGATAATCACTCCCTATCACTTTAGGACTTAGTGTTGATGTATATGTAACTTCGGAATGTATTTCATTTGTATTTCTTATATATTGTAACCCTGTGTTTATTCTGGGATGTACTTGAGTTATGTCATGCCCCGATGTTCCTATCGGGAAGGTCTATCATGTAAACAAGTCATGTCAAGTTATTGTGGGTAACCCTCCTATTGTCTAAGGGTTAAAGTCCCTGCAGTTCCGGGGCACTAGGGTTATTAGACTCTCCTAGTGAGGTCGGCCCTAGTAGGGTTTTTGTCATGTCGGGATTAGTATAAATAGAGAGCTGGACTCTCTATTTATCACACAACTCATACACACTCAAGTGTAGCGCATAGTTGAGGAAGGAGAAGACACTGGGGCTAGACAAGAAGAAGGTTACTGCTATCGGGAGATCACTTACTGTTTTGGGTTCTACTTTTGGTGCTAATTCTATCTCTGAGGAAGTTGTGGGGTTTTCACCATTTATGGTTTCCCCGAGGATAAACACTGTGTTCATTGTCTCTTGTGTTTGATTGCTGTACTTGTTATTCTCTCAGTAAAGATCCTAATATAATGCTAGCTTAATGATGAAATTCTAACATGGTATCAGAGCTAACCTGAGAAGAAGACACTATGCAGCTGCGGGAACTAGGGCTTCCGAGTTTGTGGATCTTCCTCCCCAGATTTGCAGCAAAAGTAAGGTGGAATAACTCTCCTCCCGAGGGCGCATCTTTCTGTCTAAGCAGAATCCAATTTTGAGGTTTTTCAGTTTTGGACCCAACACTACTGCTGAAAATTAGGGCTTTTCATAGAAGATGAATTTTTCAGTGAGCCTAGGCCTCGATTGATCTCCTCCCCAAAATCGAAGTTAGGGTTAAATTTCAAGGCATTTGGGTGGATAGAACTCCGGAAAAGCAAAACCCTAATTTGCTACTGAACCAGCACTGCAGGATTTCAGATCCAAATCTAGATCCGACATCTTGACCTGGTAAGATCTAAATCTTTTGTATTTCCATTTGAGGTTCTCAGTTTAAGATGTCCCATCATACCAAGCTTGATGAAAAGCTTGAGGGAGTTGATAACTTCCGAGCCTGGAAGTATAGGATGGTCCTAGAAGAAAATGAGTTGGACTCCTATATTAATGAGGAGGTTCCAGTTCCAGAGGGAGATGAGGCTAAGGCCTTGCATAAGAAGAAGTTGGTTATGGAAAAGAGAATCATTCCTGATTCTATCAAGGATCATCTCATACCACATGTGTCCTCCCTCAAGACACCTAAAGCTATGTTTGATGCCCTAACCAAATTGTTTGAAGGGAAGAACATAAACAGGAAGATGACTCTGAGAAACCAATTGAAGAATGTGAAGATTCAGAATGCTGAGACTATTCAGTCTTACTTTACAAGGGTTTCTCAGATCAAGGAGCGGCTAGAAGCAGTAGATGAAGAAGTGGAAAATGCAGAGATTGTGATGACCACCTTGAATGGCCTCCCTAGATCATGGGACTCTTTCATTCAAGGAATCTGTGCCAGAAAGAAGTTAGTCAAGTTCAGTAGACTGTGGAAAGAATGCTCTCAAGAAGAAGCTCGAGAAGAGAAGATGGGAAGTGAAGATCAAGCTCTCACAGTTCACTCCAAGAAAAACAGAAGGAGCCATTATCACTCCAAAGGTAAGATCTCACACTCAAGAAAAGATCTAAATACTATTAGATGTTACACATGTGATGAGAAAGGTCACATATCTAGATTCTGCCCTAACAAAAGAAACCTAAAGAAGAAGGGAAACAAGAGAAGACATCATGCCCATGCTACAAAGGATGATGAACCTTCCGCAAAGAGAATTAGACAAGAAAGTGATGATTCTTCAAGTGAGGAAGAATATGTATTGATCTCCGCTCTCACGGGAATTGTTTCACATGGAAGCAATGATTGGCTCATAGACAGTGGTGCTTGCAAGCACATGACGGGATTCAAAGAATCATTTGTGAAGCTATCTGAACATGAGTCACCTCACAAGGTGAAACTTGGGGATGACTACCAATATCCAATAAAAGGTAGTGGTGAATCCTTCTATAAACTAGACTCAGGAAAGTCTTTGAAGATGAAGAATGTATTATTTGTTCCAAGACTAAAGAAGAACCTTCTCTCCATATTTGCATTGGATGCAAAAGGAATGAGGGTTGCTTTTGTAGATGGCCAAGTTCTTATGTGGCCAAAGGGAAAGACTTTTGATGATGCAATAGTGATTGGAGAACAAGAAGGACGTCTATACAAGTTGAAGGGCCAACTAGATCAAGCTTTGGTTCATGACACAGTAGAACCAAATGAACTTTGGCATAGAAGGCTTGCACATGTGCATTACAGAGCACTACCACTTGCAAGCAAAGCTGTTGAAGGTCTTCCAGAAATTCAAGCAAAACATGAAGGGGTCTGCAAAGGATGTGCGAAAGGAAAGAACACAAAGAAGACATTTCCAAGTAGCGAAAGCAAAGCAAAAGGAATCTTGCAAATTATCCACTCCGATGTATGCGGACCAATGTCATCAAGCTCACTAAGAGGGTATGTGTACTATGTCTCTTTTATAGATGACTTTTCTAGGAAGACATGGATTTACTTCATGAAGAATAAAGATGAAGTGTTCAGCAAGTTCAAGGAATTCAAAGCCTTGATCGAGAACCATACTGAAAAGAAGATCAAGACTTTTCGATCAAACAATGGCGGAGAATTCACTTCAAATGAGTTCAAGGAACCATGTAAAGACTTAGGGATTAAGAGGGAGTTGTCTACTCCTTATAATCCACAACAGAATGGGATTGCAGAGAGGAAGAATAGAACTATCATGGAAGCTACAAGAGCTATGCTTCATGATCAAGATCTTCCTATACATCTTTGGGCAGAAGCAGCCAGAACAACAGTGTATGTACAGAACCGTACTCCACACAGAGTACTCGAGATCAAGATTCCTGAAGAAGTCTTCTCCGGCAAGAAACCAGAAGTCAGCCATCTCAGAATATTCGGCTGTCTTGTGTACATACACATTCCAAAAGAGAAGAGAACAAAATTAGATCCTTTAGGAAAGAAGGGTATATTTGTGGGATACTCTGAAAGCTCGAAGGCTTACAGAATATACTTCCCAGGGTTCAAGAAGATTGACATCAACAGGGATGTAACATTTGACGAAGATTTAGCCTACATCAAATCCAGAAAGAAACCTGCTGAAGAACCTGAAGAAGCAGAAGCTCCCAGAATTCATGATACAATCATGAACGAAGAAACTCAAGAAGAAGATCGAGAATTTGAAGAACCACAAAGACCTGTAGATCCAGCACAGGAGAAGAATCCTCACAAGAGGAAACCTGCTTGGGTACGAGAGATTATCCAAGGTGCGGAAAGATATGGGGTTCCAGAAGAGAATCTCGGAGAAAGAAAGAGATCCAGATCGTGTTCCAGTTATGTAGCTTTACTATGTGACTTTATTGATAAAGAACCTTTTGAGTATGAAGAAGCAGTAGAACGGAAAGAATGGAAGGATGCGATGATCGAAGAGTATCAATCGATCATGAAGAATGATGTTTGGGATGTTGTCCCAAGACCAGAAGGGAAGTTAGTTGTAACTTCCAAGTTGATCTACAAGATCAAGCATGCTGCAGACGGTAGCATTGAAAAGTATAAGGCAAGATTTGTGGCTCGGGGTTTCTCTCAGAAAGAGGAATAGACTATGAAGAAACTTTTCCACCTGTAACCAGATACACTTCCATCAGATCGGTACTTGCTTTGGTTGCAGTGATGAAATGGAAGATACACCAAATGGATGTCAAGTCTGCCTTCTTGAATGGTGTAGTAGAAGAGGAAGTGTATGTGGAGCAGCCACTCGGTTTTGAGACACATGACAGGGAGTCTCAAGTGTGTAGATTGAAGAAAGCTCTGTACGGTTTGAAACAGGCACCCAGGACATGGTACGACAGAATTGACAGCTTTCTATCCAGTTTGGGCTTTACCAAGAGTAAAGCAGATTCCAACCTTTACTACAAGATGGAAGATGGCAACCCGGTGATGCTTCTACTATATGTAGATGATCTGTTTGTGACAGGTATGGATGGGTTGATTGCCGATACGAAGAGAAAGCTTGCTGCTGAGTTCGAGATGAAGGACTTGGGAATGATGCATTATTTCCTAGGTATGGAGGTGTGGCAGACTACAGATGGAATCTTCCTTGGACAAGGGAAGTATGTGGTAGAGATCTTGAAGAGATTTGGGATGATGGACTGCAAGACATTAACCACACCTATGGCATCAAACCTGAAGCTATTGAGTGATGCTTCATCAAAGACAGTTGATGCCACGATGTATCGTCAGATGATTGGGTCCTTGATGTACCTGACGAACACGAGACCAGATATCTGCTTTGCTGTGAACACCTTGAGCCAATACTTGACAGATCCGAGACATGTTCACTTGACTGCTGCAAAGCATATTCTGAGGTACCTAAAGGGTACGTTTATTATGGGCTTAAGTATAAGGCTGATCAGAAGATTAACCTGGAGGGTTATGTTGATTCAGATTGGGCAGGCAGTGCCATCGATAGGAAGAGCACTTCAGGGTGTTGCTTCAGTATGGGATCAGGTGTGATCTCGTGGTTTAGCAGGAAGCAATCCTGTGTGGCACTGACTACAGCTAAAGTAGAGTATGTTGCAGCCTGTTCAGCTAGTTGTGAGGCAGTATGGATGAGGAAGCTACTGTCTGATTTATTTGATCTCTAGTTAGATGCTACTTGTATATACTGTGACAACCAGAGTTGTGTAAAGTTGTCAGAGAATCCAGTATTCCATGACAAGTCGAAGCATATCGAGATCAAGTATCACTATATCAGGGATATGGTGCAGAGAGGAGCAGTGAAGCTCCAGTATGTTGCGACGGACGAACAGATAGCTGATGTGTTGACTAAGCCATTGGCTAGGGTGAAGTTTGAGTACTTCAGGGAGAAGCTTGGTGTTCACCAGATCGAGATTCCTCCCAAGAGGAAGTGATGTGTCCGTGTTGAGCCTTTTTGACATGGTGAGAGGATTGGTTCCTTGCATGGTCAGATATAAGTGCTGTGCCCTTCCTACATGGTGAGAGGATTGGTTCCTTACATGGTCGGATGTAAGAGCTGTGACATGGTGAGAGGATTGGTTCCTTCCATTGTCAGGTATATGTGTGAATGCCACATCCAGCATGAAAAAGGGCTGGCTCTGTGAAGACACATCTAGTATGAAAAAGGACTAGCTCTGTGTAGATGCCACATCCAGCATGAAAAATGGTGGCTCTGTGAAGACACATTTAGTATGAAGAAGGGCTAGCTCTGTGTAGATGGCACATCCAACATGAAAAAGGGCTGGCTCTGTGAAGACTCATCTAGTATGAAAAAGGACTAGCTCTGAGTAGCTGCCACATCTGGTATGAAAAAGGACCAGCTCTGTGATGCCTCATCTGGTATGAAAAAGGACTAGCTCTGTGAAGACTCATTTAGTATGAAAAAGGACTAGCTCTGAGTAGCTGCCACATTTGGTATGAAAAAGGACCAGCTCTGTGATGCCTCATCTGGTATGAAAAAGGACCAGCTTTGTGATGCCTCATCTAGTATGAAAAAGGACTAGCTCTGTGAAGACTCATTTAGTATGAAAAAGGACTAGCTCTGAGTAGCTGCCACATCTGGTATGAAAAAGGACCAGCTCTGCGATGCCTCATTTGGTATGAAAAAAGACCAGCTCTGTGATGCCTCATCTAGTATGAAAACCAGCTCTGTGATGCCTCATCTAGTATGAAAAAGGACTAGCTCTGTGAAGACTCATCTAGTATGAAAAAGGACTAGCTTTGAGTAGCTGCCTCATCTGGTATGAAAAAGGACCAGCTTTGTGATGCCTCATCTGGTATGAAAAAGGACCAGCTCTGTGATGCCACATCTAGTATGAAAAAGGACTAGCTCTGTGATGATACATCCAGTATGAAAAAGGATTGGCTCTGTAGAGGTTCCTATGACGAGAAGAATCAAGAGATAGCACCTGTGATGATGACCCAGTGATGATCCAGATCGAGTGATGATGATCCAGCAGTGATGATTTGGATCAAGTAATGATCCAGATCCAGTGATGATGCCCAGTGATGATCCAGATTGAGTGATGATCCAGATCCGATGATGAAGATGACTTGAAGATGAAGAAGACTTGAAGATGACGAGGACTCGAGGATGATCTAGAAGATACAGAGAAGAAGACTTGTGCTGAAAATTGTGTCGAAATAATACCTTCCTAGTTAAGAGGGAGTGTTGATGTATATGTAACTTCAGAATGTATTTCACTTGTATTTCTTATATATTGTAACCCAATGTTTATTCCAGGATGTACTTGAGTTATGTCATGCCCCGATGTTCCTATCGAGAAGGTCTATCATGTAAACAAGTCATGTCAAGTTATTGTGGGTAACCCTCCTATTGTCTAAGGGTTAAAGTCCCCGCAGTTTAGGGGCACTAGGGTTATTAGACTCTCCTAGTGAGGTTGACCCTAGTAGGGTTTTTGTCATGTCGGGATTAGTATAAATAGAGAGTTGGACTCTCTATTTATCACACAACTCATACACACTCAAGTGTAGCGCATAGTTGAGGAAGGAGAAGACACTAAGGTTAGACAAGAAGAAGGTTACTGCTGTCGGGAGATCACTTACTGTTTTGGGTTCTACTTTTGGTGCTGATTCTATCTCTGAGGAAGTTGCGGGGTTTTCACCATTTATGGTTTCCCCGAGGATAAACACTGTGTTCATTGTCTCTTGTGTTTGATTGCTGTGCTTGTTATTCTCTCAGTAAATATCCTAATATAATGCTAGCTTAATGATGAAATTCTAACAATTAGGTCCAAGCATGATGCAATTCCACCACATTCTCGAGGACCGAAGTCTCCGGATACCATTACGGGATAATCACTCCCTATCACTTTAGGACTTTCGTCCAAGGATGATGCAATCCTGCTTCTTTCTCGGAGACATAAGTCTACGGATCACTTTAGGACAAGTGTCCAGGGATGATACAATCCCTACTGTCACATCACTGCTCCCCCTTTTGGGGAAGGTCTTTTTGAACAACACCAAGCTTGTCTCAAAAGTATTCAAACTTTATTCGGGACAGAGCCTTTGTCAACACATCAGCAACTTGTTCATCGGTACTCACATACTAGAGCTTTATGGCTCCCTTTTGTATCATATCTCGAATGTAGAAATACCGGATTTCTATGTGCTTCGATTTATCATGGAACACTGGGTTCTCTGTCATTTTTATACAACTCTGGTTATCACATAGAATCATTGTGGTATCCAACTCCATGTTAAATAGACCTGACATCAGCTTCTGAAGCCATATGGCTTCACAACTAACAAAGCAAGCTGCTATGTATTATGCTTCAGCCGTGCTAAGAGCAACACTGGACTGTTTCCTGCTAAACCATGAAATCATAGCAGACCCCAGACTAAAACATCCACCTACTGTGCTTTTTCTGTCTGAGACACTTTGAGCCCAATCTGCATCTGTATAGCCATACAATCTGTAGTCATGGTTTCCATCATAGTATAGACCAAAGTCTATAGTTCCTTTCAAATATCTCAAATGTAGAAATACCAGATTTCTATGTGCTTCGATTTATCATGGAACACTGGGTTCTCTGTCATCTTTATACAACTCTGGTTATCACATAGAATCACTGTGGTATCCAACTCCAGGTTCAATAGACCTGACATCAGCTTTTGAAGCCATATGGATTCACAACTAGCAGAGCAAGCTGCTATGTATTTTGCTTCAGCCGTGCTAAGAGCAACACTAGACTCTTTCCTGCTAAACCATGAAATCATAGCAGATCCCAGACTAAAACATCCACCTGCTGTGCTTTTTCTGTCTGAGACACTTTGAGCCCAATCTGCATCTGTATAGCCATACAATCTGTAGTCATGGTTTCCATCATAGTATAGACCAAAGTCTATAGTTCCTTTCAGATATCTCATCACATGTTTTGCAGCTACCAGGTGAACACGTCTAGGTTGAACTAGATACTGACTCAAGGTGTTTACAACAAAACAAATGTCTGGTCTAGTATTTGTTAAATACATCAACGACCCAATAATCTGTTTGTATTGAGTCACATCCACTAATTCTGATGATTCATCCGCAAACAACTCCAGGTTGGTATCCATGGGTGTGGCCATGGCTTTACATTCCAACATATCAAATCTTTTCAAAATTTCTACTACATACTTTCCCTGATTGAGAAAGATTCCTTTTGAACTTTGCCACACTTCCAGACCTAGAAAATAGTGCATTAATCCAAGGTCTTTCATCCCAAATTCTTTAGCGAGCTTCTTCTTGCATTCTTTAATCTGTTTCTCGTTCCCTGTTGGAAATAGGTCATCCACATATAGTAATAGTATGACAGGTTCATCTTCTATAACCTTGTTGTAAAGGTTAGGATCGGCTTTACTCTTGGTAAAGTCCAAGCTCGTCAGGAAACTATCTATCCTTCCATACCAAGCTCTAAGTGCTTGCTTCAGGCCGTACAGGGCCTTCTTCAACTTACATACGCGAGTCTGTCTATCTTCAACTTCAAATCCTTGTGGCTGTTCTATGTATACTTCTTCCTCAATCACACCATTCAGGAAGGCTGTCTTTACATCCATCTGGTGTAAATTCCACTTCATCATGGATGCAGGTGCCATGATGGCTCTAATTGAAATATACCTTGCTACTGGTGCAAATGTTTCTTCATAATCAATTCCCTCTTTCTGAGAGAAACCTCTAGCCACAATTCTTGCCTTGTATTCCTCTCTACTTCCATCAACTGCATGTTTTATCTTGTAGATCCACTTGGAAGATACCACACTCTTGCCCTCTGGTTTGGGAACTATATCCCACACATCATTCTTCATTATTGACTAGTATTCTTTCGTCATTGCTTCTTCCCATTCTTTCTTCTGTACAACTTCTTCATAGTTTGTAGGTTCTTGATCGACAAGATCGCACATTAAATCCACATAGTTGGAAAATGGCTTGGGCTTCTTGATTATCCTTGTGGAGCCTTCTGGAGCTCCATATCTTTCTGCTTGTATAATTTCTCTTGCCCAAGCAGGCTTTCTCTTCTGTGATATCTCCATCGTGGAAGGTTCTTGTGGTTCTGTCATATCATGATCTTCAAGGAGGAATGTAGCCTCTACATTTCTGGGAGATGCATCTTCCTCATATACTTCTTCATGTTGACATTTTCTGGATCTCTTGAGAGCTGCTTCTTCATCGAATGTTACATCTCTACTGATTTCCATGTGATGGAATCCAGGAATGTATATTCTGAATGCCTTGGATACTTCACAGTATGCAATAAATATTCCCTTCTTTCCGGAAGGGTCCAACTTGGTTCTTTTCTCTTTCGGTATGTGAACATATACTAAACAACAGAATATCTTGAGGTGACTCACTTCAGGCTTCTTTCCCTTGAACATCTCCTCTGGAGTCTTGAATCCAAGGGCACTGTGAGATATTCTATTCTGTACATAGACATCAGTTCTTGCTGCTTCTGCCCATAGATGCATTGAAAGATCTTGATCATATATCATTGTCTTCACTGCCTCCATGATGGTTCTGTTCTTTCTTTCCGCAACACCATTTTGTTGAGGATTGTAGGGAGTAGTTAGTTCCCTCTTGATTCCAGCAACTTTACAAAAGGCTTCAAATTCTTTTGAAGTATATTCTCCGCCATTGTTTGATCGGAGTGTCTTGATTCTTTTGTCTGAAAGGTTTTCTATCAAGGCTTTGAATTCCTTGAATTTTTCAAACACTTCGTTCTTTGCTTTCAAGAAGTATATCCATGTCTTTCTTGAATAGTCATCAATAAATGTAATATAGTATTCAAAACCACTCAAGGATGTGGAGGACATTGGACCGCATACATCTGAATGAATTAATTCCAACGTACCTATAGTTTTTGTTTCACTCTTTAGAAATGGATTCTTGATATTCTTTCCTTTTGCACATCCTTTGCAAATGCCTTCATGGTTGATCTTCAAGTCTAGTAGTCCCGTCACTATTTTGTTCACATGAGGTAGTGCTTTGTAATTTATGTGGGCAAGCCTCCTATGCCACAGTTCACTAGGGTTAGTAGTCTCATGAACAAGGGCTGTTTCTAAATGTCCCTTGAGTTTATACAGGGCTCCTTCTTCACTGATGACAACTGCATCTTCAATTGACTTTCCTTTGGGCCACATGAGTACTTGTCCATCTATGAATGCAACTTTATATCCTTTCTTATCTAATGCTGAGATAGAAAGTAAGTTCTTCTTTAGACCTGGTACATATAAAACTTCCTTCATCTGCAGGGGGTTTCTTGAATCAAGCTTGTAGCTTGCTTCACCAATTCCTTTGATTGGATATTGATAGTCATCTCCTAGAGATACTTTCTGAGGAGAGTTCTTTTCTTCAAGTTTTGACAGAATTTTCTTTTGTCCCGTCATGTGCTTTGAAGCACCACTATCAATAAGCCATGTGTTTTCTCTAGGTGTTACAAACCCAAAGAGTGCAGAGAAAAGTACATACTCTTTTGCATCTTCTTCTCTTGTTTGATTTATCTGAGGTCCTTCTTCATCTTCTTCTTCTTCTTCATCCTCGTCTTCAGCTAGATGTGCATGATGTCTTTTGTTGTTGTTCCTCTTCTTGTATTTTTCTTTCTTCAAAGGACAATTTCTCACAATGTGTCCTACCTTATCACAATTGAAACATTGAAAGTTGGAGTAGTCCCTCTTTGGGAAACTCTCTCTTGTTCTTTGGAACCTCCTGGGAGGTTGAGACTCCTTGTGGTTTCTCTTCTTGAAGTTGGGTTGACTCCTTCTTCTGTTGGTATGGGTGGCTAGGGCTTGATCATCTTCCTTCAGTAGAGCTTCTCTATTGGCCACTCTAGCCTCCTCTTGAATGCAATCTTGCCATGCAATATCAAACTTCATGCTTTCCTTTTTGGCACACATAGTTTGGATGAATGAATCCCAAGGTCTAGTAAGACCATTGAGAGCAGTCATAACCAACTCATCTTCATCAAGGTTGTCTCCAATGGCTTCTAGTTGTTCTTTGAACTGGGAGACCCTTGTGAAATAGTCCTGGATGGATTCTCCATGACTCATCTTGGTGCTCTTCAATTGAGCTCTTAGATTCATCTTTCTATTGATGTTTCTTCCTTCATACATCCTTGCTAGGGCATCATACATTTCTTTCGGAGTCTTCTTGGATGACACTTGAGGGATCAAGTGATCCTTGATAGAGTTAGCAATAATCCTTTGTGCCCTAATTAGATCCTTCTTGTGCTTCTCCTTAGCTTCAGCCTCATCAGGTTTTGCAACTTCTTCCTCGATATAATTGTCAAGATCATTTTCCTTGAGAATGAGGCCAATTTTGTATTTCCATGCTCGAAAATTCTCTATGCCTTCTAGTTTGTCCTCAAGCTTGGTGCTTGGGGCCATCTTGTCAGGAGATTACAAAAAATTGAAATTCTTGAAAATGAGAAACTGATATTACCAGGAGATGCGCTTGATTGAGGCGAGTTGACTAGTGTGCTTGGTTTTTGGAGATCTCAAGTCTTCACCTTTCAAAATTGACTTGCGAGATTCTGCAGTGCAGTTTTCTGGTTTTCTGGATTTCTGCAGTTTTCTGGTCCAGTGTCAAACTAGGGTTTGACTTTCTAGGAGATCTACCCACTCAAAAACTTCGATCTCAAGCTCAGTGGATGCGCTCTAGGAGGGCGCAACTTTCTATGCAGTCAGATCTTCAAAAATCAAATTTTCTCCGAAACCCTAATTTCTTGTCGGAGAGGGAGAGAGGGATTTTTCACCTTGTGAAAGCTGTCCTATTCAGGTTAGCTCTGATACCATGTTAAGATTCTCTATGCTAAGCTAGATTATCAGCATTCAATTCAATTTCACAATGATAATAGCATACAGGATCACTGAAAGAAACTGTATCACAAGATCAACACAGATTTACCCTGGGAAAACCCTAAAGGGAAAAACCCAGCAAAAAAAGCTTCCTCAATATGGATGATCAAAAAGATAAAAGATAAGACTTCAGACTGGTCCTTCTCCTCCTTGCAGATAAGACTCTCTCTCTCTCTCATGCGCTACACAAGTGTGTTTGTATGTTTCAAATGAGGAGTGCCTCCCTCTATTTATATTCTTCTGCTCATTTAACTTTTCACCCAACCAAGTCGGCCCCACTAAACTTGACTGGGCCGACTTCTCTAGGAGGACTCAAAACAACTTATTATTATATTCCGGAGGGTGCTAATGATCCGACTTACAACAGAGGGTTTTCCTCATGACTCTCTATTGACCTAATATAATAATATCATCCTGACGGTGGAATAATAACATCTCCGAAAGGTTACATCAATAAAATACATTTAGAATATTCTTCGAAGTTACAATAATTCAACAGACATCTGGTTCGAGACCAGGATGTGGAACCAGTCCAGTACTAGGGGACTCAACCTTGAGTTGAGTGACCATTCTGTTGAATGGGGATATCTGGTCCGGGACCAAGATATGGAACCAGTCTAGCACTGGGGGTCTCAGCCTAGAGCTGAGTGGCAATTCTTTGAATGGAGGCACCTGGTTAGTTACCAGGAATTTACCTAGTCCTGGACGAGGGACTCAGCCCGGGGCTGAGGGCCATTCTCCGGGAGAATGGAGGCGCTTGGTATGTTACCAAGTATTTGACCTTGTGTCAAATTATGCAGCCTATGGCTGAGCACCTGGTTTGTAACCAAGATTACACTATAAGCCCTAGATTGGATTTGGGCATGTGTTACACTCTGACCCTCGATCAGTGGGCTTTGTGATCTTCTCCAAAGCTTAGCTACCCTTGGTTAAGACACCTTAATATCCGATCTTGGTGTCACACATAGTGTGAGATAAAAGCATTAGTAATTCTTTCTGTTTATGATGATGTACTTTGAGTGGGGTTGAAGGACCACCTTGACCACTTGTTTTGATCACAGGGTAACTTGAAGAAGGCTAAAGTAAAAGTCTAAAATACATAAGGACCCTTAGTACCACTAAGGTATCAAAGTGAAAGTGCAAAAAGACCTTTAGTACCACTAAAGGTAAAAGTCAAAGGGATAAAAGAATAAAATAATAATATTTTGTTCTTTTGAGTTTTGGTCCACTTACAGGTGACTCAAAGGCTATAAAAGAAGATCAATCCATTTCATTATTACACACACTTGCTCTTACACTTGCAGCTGCTCCAAAAGGAAGAATTCGCCAGTTCAAAGAAGAAGGAAGTTTATCTTGTGGTTATGCCCTACCATGGATGAGTTTAGCTAGGGCATCCACTCTTGTTTTTGATAAACCCTAAACTAGGGTTTTTATCTTTTTGCAGCAACTAGGGTTTAACCCTAAGTTCTTCCTTCCTCACAGTTGCCTCATTCTTCACCAACTCATTGGCAGGGTATTTATTCTTTCCTGGCAAGCCACTATCTTCACGGGCAGGCCACCATCTTCACAGCCAGCCTGCAACTCTTCACGGGCTGCCTATCCTCCACATCTGGGAGCCCTCCTTTACACCCACAGCAAGCCTCGTAAGGCTTGGGCAGGATGCCCTAGCCTCCGACAGCAACAGGCTGCCTTTTGGGCAGCCCTTTGAGGGCTCGGGCAAAGACTTCCGAGGTTTGTCAGACCTCGGACCAGGCAACAGAGGACTAGGCAGAACCTTGGTCAGGGCAGCAGGTGTCTCGGGCAACCCAGACAAAACCCGGGTAGACAGAGCAGGCCCTCCGGGCAGCAGATCAGACCACGGGTAGGGTAGACAGGTATTCGGGAAGCCAGGCAGGGTTTCGGGCATAAGATAGAGGCTCGGGGTTGGCTACAGTGGTCTCGGGCAGGCTACAGTGGTCTCAGGTAGGGCTCAGGCAGTTTGACAGAGCATCTGGGCAGTAGCCAAGAATTTTGGGCAGCCTCCGTACAGATACGGGAAGCCTCCTTACAGATTCGGGTAGCTTCTGTGCAGGAAAGATGTAATGTTCCGTTATTGATAAATAGGGAATTGATTGAGGACATTAAATACTGGGAGCATATTAGAACAATTATTCAGTATTATTAAGTCATTAGTATAGTAATGAGGGCCATCAAAGTTATTATCATAAAGCATGCAGAGCATGCAAGCTTTATTTATTCAGTCTTAAGTCAACGAGCAATTAGAATTCCATGCATGCAAAAAGTAAAGTGCAAACCCTAAAAGTACATGCTAAGCTATCTAAGAAGGGTCATTGAACCAAAAGGATCAACTATTATTATTATTGTTGATTTGGGAGTTTTTGAGCAGCAACAACAGTTGGGGTTGAAGACAACGTCTTCAACTAACGAGGGTTCGACAGTGAAATATCTGCCCTAGTCTCCTTCAGGGTAGGCCATTCAGGTCCACCATCAGCTTTCACCTTATTTGTCCGTATCCTGTGATCCAACATTCCTAGGAAGACTGTTTGCAGGTTCACGTGTGCAGCTGAGGATTTAGCTGGAAAACCCCAAAGTATTCGCTGGGTCTCTGAATCCCAGTTCCTCTTTCGTATAACAACTTCATCTTCATCAACAAGGTCACTCCACTGCCTTGAGTGATTATCAGTCCTCAGTTTGCTCATCCAGAGTAGTTATTAGCAGATCTGTGCAGCTGGGGGCGTGAGCACCAAACAGGAGGATTAATTCACTAGCCAGCTTAGAGGGATCAAAAACTCTTCATGCACCGGTCATTCTCTTTGGCACGGGATGGTCTACACTCCGACAAAATCTAAGCTCCATCAGGAAACTACTTCACCAAAAATGTCACCTTTAGCTGAGGAGAGGGTTTCATACTGCTGGGCGGTAACATCGGGAAGGAAGCATCATTACCTCACCAGTCCAGCTCTGTATACATGCATCTTATCTCTAGAGTATCATCAACTTGATTATCAGCGGTAAGTGTTGACCTTCTTTTTGTAAATCTTTGCCCTAGTTTAGCTATAAATTATGGCCATTGGCTCGGCACCTTGCATGCAAATTTTTATTCAGTATTCTTTCACATTTTGAGAGTACAAGTAAGCCCTAGAATAGTGAAACAATAGAATATCAGTATTTGGGATATTATAGTGGTATCCAAGCATGATCCTTGCCAGCTGTGGGCACTTGGCAATTGAATAAAAGTGCATGTTGATGCATGCTTGTACATGCAAATGCATGTCAGTGATGTCGGTGGAGTGTATGGCAGAACAAAGGTTTTGTTTTGCTAGCTTGTGGGAACATGAAGACAATGAGAAGGATCTTGACTGGAAATTTGCAGAGGCTAGCAACACTGCAACACTTGCCTCGTTATCAGGAATATCTAGGGGTGATGAGGTATGTGCGGCATTGTCCTTTCAAGACTATTACACCATCAAGTTCGGGAGCGAACCCAAGGATTTGGATCAGGATTTCCTTAAAAACATAGTTGGAGGAGTGGAGAAAGATGAACCCGAAGTACAGGTTGATGGTGAGCTTGATTTGGAGTTAACAGTACATGATGAGGATGTGCATGAGGAGATAGCATTAAAGCCATCCTGTGAGTCTAGCGACACCAGCACATTTGATAGTCAAATTGTGGACAAGTCGTGTGATGAGTTGGAGTTGGTACACTCTTCATCACCTACAACATGAGTCTAGAAAGTTATGACAGGCGATATACATGAGGTGCAAGGCAATGAGCACAACAGTCGAGATAGTGGGCAGTCGGACATGGATGTTAGGGAGAGTTTATACAAGCATGAGATAGAGCTTCCAGATGATAGTCACCGAAAGAAGATTGAACGTGTTAAAGAAAGCATTCTATCAATGAAAGAGAGGACCAAGATACTTCGGGACACCATATTACAGCAAGATGTTGAGCTTACAGTTCTTCGAGTTGTATGTATGGAGTCAACAGTCAGGCTTTCTAGTATTGAAGAGCAATTAGATTCCTTGATGGGGCAGCAGAAGAAACATACTATTACATTTCAAGGCAGTCCTCTTCAGGAGTACATAGACTAGGCTTGCAATAGCTTGAGTCCACATTTGCATAATGGAGGATGGTTTTTACAGGTTGGCCAGGATCGAGAAATTCGGTAGCAGTATATGAGCATTCCAGTTGAAATCAGAAGGGCAGAATGTCAGCGTGGTAGGATTATTCCTTGTGATGGTGCTTATAGACCAGGTCCTTTTCGGGGGTTGGATTGGAGAGAGATTAAAAGTTGGTGTCTTATTGAGTGGGCGATTCTTGGGAAGACATTCCTAGCCAAGGGTATAGTCCCACAAGAGCCTTCGGATATTTGGGATGAAAGATGCACAAGTTTGCATTGGGATCCAGGTGGGAGACCTTATGAGGGACGGATACAGTGTTTACTGATGGCGTTACTTGGGAGTCTAAAGGATGCTCCTTGTGTCGATACTACAGAGGGTAGCGGTGGATGCATTTTGACCTCTGCAATTCTCAGATTGATTTGGGACCCTGGGATTACAGTGACTGGTAGTTTAGTGATTGCTAGAGGATGTTTTCAGGAGATCTCTCGTGATGGTACCTCGTTTACACCCTGGTTAGTCACTCTACTTATAGGAGGCGTCCATGGGATATATTGTAATGGTACTGTGTAGTGTAGTGTTTTGGGCAGAGGGTGCTACAGATCTCCTACGATAATTTGGGACCCTGGGATCACCCCCGGATTTAGTTGGTTCAGTTGATTGATTGTGGAATTGCGTTGGCTTTGCTCGAGGACAAGCAATCTTTGGCGAGGGAGGACTGTAATGTTCCGTTATTGATAAATAGGGAATTGACTGAGGACATTTAATACTGGGAGCATATTAGAACAATTATTCAGTATAGTAAAGAGGGCCATCAGAGTTATTATCATAAAGCATGCAAGCTTTATTTCTTAAGTCTCAAGTCAACGAGTAATTAGAATCGCATGCATGCAAAAAGTAAAGTGCAAACCCTAAAAGTGACATGCAATCCCTAAAAGTACATGCTAAGCTATATAAGAAGGGTCATTGAACCAAAGGATCAGCTATTATTATTATTGTTGATTTGGGAGTATTTCAGCAGCAGCATGGTGTGCAGCAATAGCAATTGGGGTTGAAGACAACGTCTTCAGCTAACGAGGGCTCGACAGTGAAAAATCTGCCCTAGTCTCCTTAAGGGTAGGCCATTCAGGTCCACCATCAGCTTTCATCTTATTTGTCCGTATCCAGTGATCCAGCATTCCCAGGAAGACTGTTTGCAGGTTCATGTGTGCAGCTGGGGATTTAGCTAGAAAACCCCAAAGTATTTGCTGGGTCTCTGAATCCTAGTTCCTCTTCCGCATAACAGCTTCATCTTCATCAGCAGGGTCACTCCACTGCCTTGAGTGATTATCAGTCCTCAGTTTGCTCATCCAGAGAAGTTATCACTAGATCCGTGCAACTGGGGGCGTGAGCACCAAACAGGAGGATCAATTCGCTAGCCAACTTAGGGGGGTTAAAAACTCTGCATGCACCAATCATTCTCTCAGGCACGGGAAGATCTACACCCCGACAAAATCTCAGCTCCATCAGGAAACTCCTTCACCAATAACGTCACCTTTAGCTGAGGAGAGGGTTTCATACTGCTCGATGGTAACACCGAGAAGGAAGCATCATTACCTCACCAGTCTAGCTCTGTATGCATGCATCTTATCTCTAGAGTATCATCAGCTTGATTATCAGTGGTAAGTTTTGACCTTCTTTATGTAAATCTTTGCCCTAGTTTAGCTATAATTTAGGGCCATTGGCTCGGCACCTTGCATGCAAATTTTTATTCAGTATTCTTGGACATTTTGAGAGTACAAGTAAGCCCTAGAATAGTGAAACAATAGAATATCAGTATTTGGGATATTACAAGAGAGAAAATTAGGGCAGAAAGCCCTGATTTGGTGAAAGACCTATTTTTGGTGTTTCTTGTGTAAAAGATTATCTTTTGTGATTTTGTGGATCTGTGGAACAAACCCATTAGGGTTTGAGAATTCATTGAAGAACTCAATCATCTCATTTACGGGATGAATTACTAATGCTTTTGGGGTTTTTGTCCTTTAAAGGTTTCCCCAGTGAAAAACTCTTGTGCTCAGTGTGTTGATGTGTTGATGATATTTATTGCACTTATGATTTGTTATATATTAGTCTGCAAATTTAAAAGTACTCATGCTAATGCTAAAAATTCAACATGGTATCATAGCTTAGCATGTGAAGACCCAATTAGAAGAAATGGCTGTTGTCTTCGTAGACCTTGGGATATTTTGTAGTCTTGACATTTGACTAAGTGGCAGAGATGGCCATCAACATCTTCAGACCGGAAGAGAAGCTTCAAGGTTCAACCAACTACAACTCTTGGAAAGCTAGACTTACAACTATTCTAGAAGAAAATGACCTTGATGACATTGTGTTCAACGTCAGTGAAGAGCCAACATCTAATGCTAGTAGAGTTGCTTACAAGAAGAAACAGGCTAAGGCTAGAAGGATCATCCGTGATTCTGTCAAAGAAACTGTGATGCCCAACATCACAGCATTAAAGATTGCCAAAGAATGCTTTGACACCTTAACAAACTTGTATGAGAAGAAGGCTCCCAGTCAGAAGAGAGTCTTGAAGAAAAGGCTCCGAACATTGAAGATGAACAAGGAGGAAGGTGTTGGATCCTTCTTTACAAAGATTGGTAAGAGTTCAACTTACTGGTATTGGTATTGCTGTTGATGACGATGACCTTGTGTAGACTGTGGTCGATGTTCTCCCAAACTCTTGGTAAACATTCCTGGCATCTGTCAGTGGACGTGAGAATCAACCAAACATTGAAAGGCTTTGGCATGATTGCTTGGAAGAAGAGGGAAGGACTTCAGGAAAGGCAACTAAGGAAGGGAACCTTGCACTTGCAGCAAAGACAAAGAAGTTCAAGAAGCCCTCCCCTCGGCAAAATAAGAAGCACTTTGCCAGGGATTGCAGGCAGACCAAGAAGAAATTCAAAAGAAGATTTCAAGCTTCTGTTGCAGAAGAAGAAGAAGAAGAACCTAAGAAGAAGAAGAACACCAGGGCTAACAAAGAAGACAAACCTAGAAGACAGTACTACTTGATCTCCGCTTTCTCTGGATCCATCACAAACAGTGCTACCTCATGGTTAGTGGATTGTGGTGCCTCCAGGCATATGACAGGTAACTGTGGAGCTCTCACCAGTTATAGAAAGAAGAAGTTCACTACAGAGGTAGAACTTGGAGATGACTCCACTTACTAGATTGAAGGAGTTGGCTCAACTTCACTTCAACTTGATTCAGGTACGATTTTACATATTGATGATGTCTTATATGTTCCTGGTGTGAAGAATAATCTTCTATCTGTTGCTGGCTTAGAGGACAAGGGCTATAGAGTCCTCTTCATGGACAAGAAGGTCCTACTATGGGCAAAGATTGAAAAGCTAAGCTCAGTTGTACAGATTGGGGTTTGAGAGGGAGGTCTTTATAAGGCTTCTGAAGATTCCACTCATGCTTTGGTACATCATACAGTTGATCCATGTGAGCTGTGGCATCGAAGGTTTGGACACCTTCACTACACAGCTCTTCCAGGCTTGCAAAAGATGGTCATAGGTATGCCAGAGGTATTTCCAAAACATGATGGAATTTGCAAAGGATGTGCTCTAGGTAAGAACACTAAGAAATCCTTTTCTAGAAGCAAGAATAGATCTAAAGGCATATTAGATTTGATTCACTCTGACATTTGTGCGCCTATGTCTTCACCCTCCTTGAGTGGGTGTTTATATTATGTCTTGTTCATAGATGATCATTCTTAGAAGTCATGGATTTACTTCCTCAAGGCCAAAAGTGAAACTTTTGACAGGTTTAAAGAGTTCAAGGCATTGATTGAAAATCAAACTGGCAGACACATCCGCATTTTGAAGTCAGATAACGGAGGTGAGTATGAATCTAATGAGTTTGATGATTTTTGCCGAGAAGCAGGAATCAAGAAAGAGCTGACAGTATCGTACAACCCTCAGCAGAATGGGGTTGCAGAAAGGAAGAAAAGAACGATCTGTGAAGCTGCTAAATCCATGCTTATCGATCTAGATCTTCCTTCTGGAATCACTACTCATCTTTTAATCTCTTGTTAGCAACGTGGATTGCTTTTGATTAAGTGTCATACTCATAATTCTAATCATAATTACTCCTAAATAACACCCATCCTCATCCGCAACTACTTAAAACACTTTAACCACATTGAGCCTTAGATAACTCTTTGTTAGGGACTACCCCCCTTGGCTTTGTTAGGAGTTAGCCTAAACGGAGGAGCTAGGAGTAGGTGATAGTACCTAGCTCTGTGCTTGCCCCCAAGGTCACACCTCTACCACTTTCCTAAGTGAGGAGATAGCTTTCATTAGATTTCTGCTGCTGGTGTGCAATCGACGGACAACATCTTTTGGCGCCATTGCCGGGGACAAATCTTTTTGTTCCTGGACGACCTTTGTTTCTTTCAGTTTTTTACCTTTTTTCCCTTTTTGGTAGATTTTTAGTCCAATCACTCTCCGAAATTAAACTTAAGTCCACCTGGCGACTCCACTGTCAGTTAACACCTCAAGGTATTCTATTAGAAGAAACTCTGAAGGTTTGTTCGATTTCATCCTTGACCCTGAAAAAGTCTATAGGAGGAGATTGAACAAACTAGCTTCTCGTAGGATCCTTGCAGAACTTGGATCTGAGTCTGTTTCAGACATCCACCTTTTATTTCCAGAAAACTTAGAAAATTTGCAAAACAATAACTGTTTCCTTGACACAATGGGTGAGTTCTTTACTCAACTCAACTTTACACAGATAGCAGGTCATCCTCATGACAATCCTGAAAAGGCTATCGACAAACTTATGACATATAATGGCACTGATGCCTCTGTCTCTGCTGAGCAACATCTCAAAAATTTCTCCAGGCACTGTGGTTCTTATGTTAGGGGTGCTAATAAACATGAAGATGTATACATGACCTTGTTTGCTTTGTCTTTGGATGGCAAGGCTGGCAACTGGTATGCTAATTTACCAAACAATTCTTTTGCCACCATAGCGGATTTCAAGACTGCTTTCCTTGGAAAGTTTGGCAGTAAAAAGGAACCTAGACATCTAGTAGCAGCTTTGACTAGCATGAAGAAATCTGAAACTGAAATGATGGATGAGTTCAATAATAGGTTCACCGAGTTGTCAAATTCCATCCCTGCCACTTATTCTCCTCCTGCAGCATCTGCTTTGGATTATTACATTTAAGCATTAAGTGGCAAGATCCAGTACCAGATTAGAGACAAGGAGCCGACTACTTTACTTCTAGCTTAGGGTTTGGCCATCAAAATTGATAAGAATATGCAGTCTTTAGGAGAGTTAAACATCCAGGGTTACTCTAGGTCATCCATTCCTCTTAAAAATGTTGAACCTAAAGGGAAAGAGCTGTCAAATGAAGCTTATGAGAAAACACTCACCGACCTAACTGAGAAAATGCAAGAAATGGAAAGGAAATACTTAGCGCAGGGTCAGAATAGTTGAAATAACGCAACCTCCGCCACCTCCTAGAACTTTCCCTGCAAGGCAAACATGGCAGAGAAAGAATCCCAACCATGAGCAGAGGCCTCCTCATCAGTTAGAGGCTACTAATGTGGTTGAGCCTTACAAACCATTTTGTAGGGCATGCAGAGATTTCCATGAGGAATTTGGCTGTCATTATGCATGTTATGTCCAAGAGAATGGTTATCCCGAGGGGTGCGTTCCCAGTAAATCTGCAAGCGAGCCTGATTTTATCAACAACATAGATGACATCCCTAGCATCTCCATAGGAAATTGGCCACATGCCAATCGTTATGAAAAGAAAGTTGACAACTTAACTCAATACTATGGTGAGATGCCTTCAGCCGAGCAGACAACAACACTCAAAACTTCAAGGGAATAACTTATCAAAGAAAAGGGTCTTTTGCACAGAATATTCCTATGGTAACAGCGCCTAATCCTCCCAAGAAGTAGAAACTAAAGAAATTGTTGATTTAAGTTTTGGCTTAGGTAATTGTCTAACACATACAATAGTCCCTGTTCCAGTCCTTGAATTATGTAAAATCCCTGGCCAAAGAGAGAGACTTTTGAAAATCCTAGACCCTCCAAGTAATGTTGATTCTCAAACTGAAGAAAGTCCTTCAAATCTTGTAAAGCCCCTTACCCCTAAAAAGTTCACTTTTTCTGATACCGTGGAGCGAACTTCAAATAATGTCTTTGTCGATCCACCTATAGTTCTACATACTAGGGACTCAAGAAAAGAAGATCATCCCCCTTTTTACGTATCATTGATGATGGGTGATCTTCTTCTACACAATTGTATGTTAGATTCGGGATCTAGTTCCAGCATCATGACGAAAAAAGTCATGCAGCAGCTTGACTTAAGAACCACAAGGCCATACCAGAATGTATGTGCCACGGACTCTAGATCGGTTAAAGTTGAACGGATGATTGAGAACCAGCTAGTTAGATTGGCTAAGTGTCCGGATATCCAAATCACCATGGACATCCTTGTTATTGATGTTTCGGACAAATGGGGGATGTTGCTTTCTAGGAAATGGGTTGCCACTTTGGGAGGATCAATCCAGATGGATTGGACCTATGCCACCGTACCAGCATCGGAGTTTTCACTTGTTAAGTTGTATTCTGAAAAGGAAAAAAGACACCATGTTGAAAATCCTCAAAGACCATCGAATGAGTATGTCAACTACTCAGGTGAACTAGGGATGTATCAGATTAACTCCACTTTCTTAGAGCCTACCCATGAAGAAATTAAAAACGAAAAACTTAATGAATTGTGGAGGATGAACTTTGATGGAGCCTATTCTAGAGCAGGAAAAGGGGCTAGGATAGTCATTGTTTCACTCGAAGGTAAAGTTTTCAACTTTGCTTTCAGATTAAAATTTGAGGCAACCAATAATGTAGCAGAGTATGAGGCACTTCTACTAGGCATCGAGATTGCCAACGACATGGGGATCAAATTGCTTAGTATTAAGGGTGATTCTCACTTAATTGTACAACAAGTTAAGGGTCAGTTTGCTTGTAAGTGTCAAAGACTAAAAAAGTATAGGAATGCAGTATGGGATACACTGGAATTCTTTGATGCCCTTAATATAGAAGCAATCCCTAGAGATCAGAATAGTGCCGCTGACCAACTAGCGTTTGCAACTTCAACACTTCAGCCGTCAGATGAGATGATAGAGGGGGATTGTCTTTTAGAAATTAACTTCAGACCTTCTGTTCCTGATAATGTAGAACATTGGCAGGTTTTCAAAGATGATGAACAAATCTTGAGATTTATTCATAATATTAATGAGTTCTCTGACTTTAGAGTGAATGAGCAGGAGGAAAATAAAGAGTATCCTGGAGAAGGTGATCAGTTTAAAAACCCTGTCCCACGTGGTCTAGTCACTTTAGAGAACATCTTTGATAGGCAGGACATAAAAAAGAGCAATGTTGAGCAAATGAAACCGGGGGATTACATTGAAATCAACATTGGCACGGAAACAAAACCTAAAATTATAAAAATTGGAAAAGGTACTTCCGAAAAGGAAAGGAACAACCTCTTAAACTTGGTCAAAGAGTATAGGGATGTATTTGCCTTTACTTATGACGAGCTGAAAGCCTATAGGGAAGATGTATTTCAAGTTTTAACATAGTATTCCCTTAAAACTAGAATGTCAAAAAGGCAAGCCTTTCAGACAAAAACTTAGGCAAATAAATCTTAAGTTAGCACCAATCATTAAAAAAGAGTTAGAAAAAATGTTAGCAGCAGGAATAAAAGCTCCTACAAGACATTCAACGTGGTGTTCTAACTTGGTCGTAGTTAGAAAGAAGAACAAGAGTATAAGGATATGTATAGATTTTAGAAATCTAAACATAGCATGTCAGAAGGACAATTACCCCCTCCCCAACATGGAGACCCTCCTCCAACGGGTCACTGGATCAAGCATGATGTCGATGCTGGATGGTTTTTCTGGCTATAATCAAGTAGTCATTAAAGAGGAAGATAGGCATAAAACCACTTTCACAACTCCTTGGGGCACTTTTGAATATCTGAGAATGCCCTTTGGCCTTTTAAATGCCGGAGCTACTTTCCAAAGGGCCATGGATTATGCTTTCAAGGAGTTGATTGGCAAAATCATTGAGATCTATCAAGATGATCTTACTGTTTTTTTGAAAGAAAGATCCAGCCATGTTGGTCATCTCAGGAAGATTTTCGAGCGATGTAGAAAGTATGGCATTTCTTTGAATCCGGCTAAGTCAGTTTTGGGCATAGAAGAGGGAAAAATCTTAGGACACATCATTAATAAGGACAGTGTCAAAATTGATCCTGAAAGAGTAGAGGCCATAAGAAAGATTCCCCTTCCCAAGAATGTAAAAGCCCTCCAATCCTTCAATGGTCATATAAATTTTATTAGAAGATTTATCCCCAACTTAGCCGAATTAATGAAACCCATGCAGGCCTTACTTAGCCAAGTTTGTGTGGACCATTGAAGGAAGGAAAGCCTTTGATGCTATAAAGAATGCCATTACCAGGTCTCCAGTCTTAGTCATCCCGGATTACGCGAAGGATTTTTTGATCTTTTCTTTTGCTTCGGAAGACATTATTGTCGGTGTGTTGCTCCAAAAGAACTTCGAAGGGTTCGAGCAACCTATAGCATTCATGAGTAGAGCCTTGTAGAACTCTGAACTAAAGTATACCATTATGGAGAAGCAGGCTTATGCCTTGGTCAAATCTTTAAAACATTTCAGGACCTATATCGAGTATTATAAGGTTATCGGATATGTTCCCCATACTGTGGTTAAAGATATCCTATCTCAAAAAGATTGTTTAGGAATAAGGGGTACATGGGTGTCCAAGATCCAGGATTATGACCTTGAAATAAAGCCAACTAAATTAATCAAAGGGCAAAGCCTTGCTAGAATGCTTACTTAGAAAAATGAAGAAGCCATTGAAATGACTCCTGCCCTTTAAGAGCTTGATAATCATTGGTATTCCGACATCATTTTCTTCCTTCTCCATCTCACTTGCCTTGATCACCTCAAAGGACACAAGCGTAGGGCTTTGAGACTTAAGACTGCCAGGTATTGCCTTACCCAAGAGGGTCTGGGTTGGAGGAACCCAGATGGTATCATACTTAGGTGCATCAACGAACAGGATTCTAAGAAGATATTAGCAGAGTTTCACTCAGGATTTTGTGGAGGCCATTATGTAGCAAATACAATTGCCCACAAAATCTTGAGAGCTGGTTACTATTGGCCCACTATTTTTTCAGATGCTCACAAGCATGTCAAGTGTTGTCAAGAGTGTCAACTTTTCACTGGGAAGCAGAAATTGGCAACTCTTCCCCTTACTCCGGTTGTCGTCCTTGCCCCTTTTCAGCAGTGGGGGCTTGATTTTATTGGCAAATTCAAGGATAACTCTAGCAATGGTTTTTGCTGGATTCTCACAACAACCGATTATTTCACCAAGTGGGTAGAGGCTATACCCACTAAAACTGCCACTGAGAAGGTTGTTATAGACTTCATCGAGGAAAGAATCATCACCAGATTCAGAACTCCCCTTAAAATAACAACCGATAATGCCAAAGCTTTTAGTTCAGGAGCAGTAAATGACTTATGTTTTAAATATGGCATTATCCTATCCCATTCATCAGATTACTACCCACAGGGCAATGGACTTGTTGAGTCCACTAATAAAAATTTCATGACTATCCTCAAGAAGACTGTGGGGGATAATAAGAGATCATGGGATAGCAAGATTAAGTATGTGGTATGGGCAGATAGGATCACTAAGAAGAACTCAACTGGAAAGTCACCTTTTGAGCTGGTATATGGACTCACAGCCACCCTTCCAGTTAGCATGCAGATCCCTATGTTCAGGATGTTAAGTGAGTATGGCACGGAACACTCAGAATTGGAGTAGAGGATTAGTTAGATTATAGAGTTGGATGAATCTCGAAGAGCTGCCCTTGATCAGTCACTCAGACATCAAGAAAGCATGAAGGGCACCTTTGACAAGTCAGCCAGGCCGAGATCTTTCCAAGTAGGAGATATTGTTCTCTTATGGGATAAGAGAAGGGAGAAGCCTGGGAAGCATGAAAAATTTGACAGCCTTTGGAAATGCCCGTTTATCATCCGTGACATGGCTGGCACCAATTTTTTTTCTTCCTTAACACCATGGATGGAGAAATATTAAACCTGCCCATGAATGGCCAACACTTGAAGCCCTTTTATCGAAACAACCTCCAAGATGACCAAGGGGTCATCCCAGAGCTTTTCTAAACCCATCCTTGTTGTATTTTTATGTACTTTATTTTTACTATATTTTATGCATCATATCCATGTAGAATGTTGCATCAAAATTTCTTATTTCTGTATATTAGCATTTGTATTATATTTTCGTTTATACATGCTAAAAAAAGAAAAAGTTTATTTCATGTACTTTATTTCAAAAAAAGCAAAAATATTTTTCTGGTATTCCATCATGGTATATTTTTATCATATACATGGGCCTGAGACACTTCTGTTTACATGCAGGTACCAGAGATTTCCGGATTCTTAGGCACTCTTTTTGATCAATAGATCAAGCAAGTACGCGTCCCATAGTTGGAGCCAGATGTTACCAACTTTTTGTACCATAGTTGGGTTACCTGAGGAGCCGCCGGTTGACAAACATGTCCAATGTTTAATTCCAGTGTATCAGTTGATCCGTCTTTATGTCTATCCAATTTTGGCTAGCCATTTTTTCATTTGAATAATTTTGACCATGGCCCCGCGGGGTTTGTAATAAAATGTGCTAGTAGGGTGTTTTAAGTGGTTCGGTCTCCTAAGACGTAGAATCTCAACTAAGGTATTCCAGGGAGTTTTTTGCCCTTGACAATTATGCTTTGCCTATAGCCGAGTATAATTGACGAAGTTTTCTCCCGCTTCCTCCAAAGCTGGAATGCCCGATTTTGAATTCTGGGCCTTGGGGGGTTATTAGAGCCCAACTGAGTATATATAAACATACTAGACATTATTAGAATAGAGCATGGTCATGTCCTCAGTCACTAGAACCCTCAGAAAAAAATTTCGAATTTTTTTATCGGACGCGTCAAAATTTTAATTTTTTAATTTTTTAATTTTCCCTAAGTTTTTAATTAATTTTTCCATAAATTAAATGGAAAAATCCTGTTTGTAATAAGTTAGTCATCCGGACCCCGTTTTCAGTGATTGAAGGCTCTAACCTTAAGCCAAAAATCATTCTTGATTGGCCAGCTAGTCAGATCCAACTTTCAGATCATCAATCAGACACATAATGCTCATTTTCTCAAAAAAAATCATTTTTGGGAAAAAAATGATTAGTTTGGAGAAAATTCAAAACTCTCTAAATTAATCCAAATTCAGTGAAATAAAAGGCTAAATGACATGTCAATGGGCATTTATGATGATTGGAGTTATCATAACTCAGCTTCAATCAGCATTCAGTGAGCAATAAAGATATATTCAGTTAACGGACTTGTCATCTCCAGCTAAACTCCCGAATTGGATGAGATGGAGAGCACTCATTGGTTTGATGATTTGATCGAGGCAGGGACTGATGATTACATTATGATCTACCGGCAGTGGCTCCTCCAGACCTAGCAACAGCTCTTCCTTACCTAGCCCACGCCTCTCTTCAGCTTGTTCACGCCCCTCTTCCTCATGAGGGCATCTTTCACACGTGTGGCTCCTTCTGTGGCTTGATTTTAGCGCCTAGGGTTGGAGTGGGGGCGCCTTGCCTAGGTGGAAGCCTCCCCTCACTCCCAGCGCATCTTCTTCAGGTCTGGTCTTTCAACGGTGTGCCTAGCCGGTTAGGTCTGGTTTTCTGGTTTTAGGGTTTTGGGTTCTTCTTTCATTGTATAAATAGTGGCTTCTTTAGCTCTATTGAGATGGAACTTTTGGGTTAAAGTTACTCTGAGAAAATTGTATCAAGCATTTTGCTTTGACTTTGTTAATAAAGATATTCGACTTTGGAGGTCTATGGGCTTTTGATTGTGCTGGATTCCTTATGGTTGAGGTGATACTGTCTCTAACTCATCTCTTTTAAATACTTGTATGCGATTAAATATTTTGCTAGCTCAAGAAAGCCATTGTTGGCACAGTAGAATAGCCATTTGTAGTTTCGATTTGGTTATTTATGCAAAGTAAACCGATATTTTGATGGACATGAGTAGTAAGTAATACAAAATGTTGATCTTGATTTGATTTGCCTAACATACTAGCATATATTTTATCTCACTTCTTATTTTAAGTTTTGATGTGATTCAGGCTTCACAGATTGTAGAAGGGTGTGAGCTCAGCTGCTTCTATCCCATGCTTCAAAACAACCATTTGAATTTAACATTTTTAATTGCAGGACTTACAGGGTTCGTCATCTTTTGCTTCAAAAAGAACCCTGGGAGTAACTCTCTCTCTCTCTTGTGTTCCATCCACAAGAATAATGTTCTTTTGGTTACCGGTTACTTAGGAGGCCCTAGTTTAGTTCTTTCAATCCTTAGGCTTCCTTCCCATTGCCTTGTTTGGCTTGCCTTTCCTTCTTCTTCTTCGCTGCCCTATTTTCACGTTATTTTGCAGCCCTCTTTCTTCCCTTGGGACATACCTCTTTTTCTTTAGTTTTCACCCCTTTTTCTAGCTTTGGACAACCCTATTTTTCTTCTTTTTGGACAGCCTTCTTTTCATTTAGTTCGCTGCCCTTTTTTACTGTTTTACGGCCCTCTTTTTACCTTTGGACAACCCTCTTTTTCACCTTTAGGACAGCCCTCTTTCTACCTTTTCTCTTTCGCGTTTTTTTGGTTTTTCTCCTATCTCTTTCCTCCTCTTTCATCGCTGGTTTTTACCCCTCTTTCAAAGTCTACTTTGTAGTTTTTTGTCTTTAAAATTTCGATTAATGCATAACGTTTGAACTGTTTAAAGCTCTTATTTGCAGGAAGAATTGAGAAAAGCCCAAAGGCCTTAAGCAAGCAAAAACAAAAAGACAATTTTCCCTCCTCTCCATCCCTTTCTCTCCCTGTTCTTTCAGGAAAAAGGCAAAGAACACGTCATAAAAAAATTGTAAAATTAATAAAAAGCAAGTGGGATTACGGCTCCCACACCCTTCTTCCCCCATTTGGGGGAAGCCTGTATCGTCTCATTGTCATGCTTTTCATTTTTGGTTTAAATTGCTAATGGTAGAATAGGGTAAGATAAGTTACTTATAATCATAATCAAGTAGTTCATGTTTTGATTAATTCATTATGTTTTTTGAAAATGAAATAAAAGTATTGATTTGACTGTTTGATTAAATATTGCATAAGTTCTTGATGTATACTTACCCCCTTGTTTTCTCGATTAGGGCCCTAAAAAGCCTGAAAGAGACTCTTGGGTAGTTAGATTGTTTATGTTTTATTTCTTTTTAAGTTTAACAATCTAATTAAGACTCTTGAACTTGTAGTAACACAAGTCAAGAGCACTCTCTATCGAAGAGCATTCATAGAACTGCATACCCTTGCATTAGGCATCTTAAATTAGCTAAGTCTCTTGAACCACTGTCATAAGACGGGGTCAAGAGCGCTCTCTGTCGAAGAGTCCTAATTAATTAATTTAATAAAACTTGCAACACACGCCCCTTAATTAATTAACTTCGTTCTCTCCTTGCCGAAGTATGCTCTGACCAATCTCAGATCGGAGTACCCAGAAACGGCACTGGATCTTTAATCTTGCAAGAATAACTTAATAAAATTTAACACCCCGTAACTAACGCACCGACGTTGTAGGGAATTTTCCATAGTACTTGCTAGTAGAGGCGCCGGAATCCCGCTGTCTAAGCTTCTCAGCTAGCTGGCCAATCTTCGCGATACCAGCCTGGGATACTGGGCGGGCCCGACATGTCTTCAACGGAGTGAACTTAGAATATTCTCCCGACTTTTTACAAACCTTCGTTGACACCTTAATTAAGAGCACATAAAATTCTTAAAACCTACCAAGAGCACTCGCACAATCTAATACTCACTAGTTTGATTTCTAGACTTGTGTTTAATTCTCTTTCGCATTTCGGTATTATTGACTCCATAAGGCACTGGTTCTTGTTAAAACTGCATAATTATCTTATTTTCATCAATTGTCTGTGGTTTATTATAATTTCTTTCTCTGAATGCATAATTAAAGTCTGGAATCATTACTCATCTTTTAATCTCTTGTTAGCAACGTGGATTGCTTTTGATTAAGTGTCATACTAATAATTCTAATCATAATAACTCCTAAATAACACCCATCCGCATCCGCAACTAATTAAAACACTTTAACCACATTGAGCCTTAGATAACTCTTTGTTAGGGACTACCCCCCTTGGCTTCGTTAGGAGTTAGCCTAAACGGAGGAGCTAGCAGTAGGTGACAGTACCTAGCTCCGTGCTTGCCCCCAAGGTCACACCTCTCCCACTTTCCTAAGTGAGGAGACAGCTTTCATTAGATTTCTGCTGCTGGTGTGCAATCGACGAACAACACCCCTTCTTCATCCCCCTTCTCCAGGTTGCCTTGAAGACATTCTCAAGATCACAAAAGGACTCCAAACTTCAAGAGTTTTGTAAAAAATAATAAAGAGCAAGTGGGATTAAGGCTCCCACGCCCCTCTTCCCCCATTTGGGGGAAGCTTGTATTGCCTCTTTCTTTTTTCATGTTTGTTTTGCTTAATAATTTGCTAAAGTAGAATAGGATAGAATAGTTTCAATTTTTAGAATTTTGTTTTTTATTGAAGTTAGATAGAAAAGTTGATTAGTCCATTACTTACTTAGTTTAAAGTTTTATTTACTTTCTTTGATATACTATTGCAAAACCTAAAAGATACCAAAATCTCTTGAATCTCACCGTAAGGTGGATCAAGAGTGCTCTTTGTCGGAGAGTTTGTTTAACTGTCTTTCTTTTATTTTTTATGCACTTTACTTTTTGCAATTGACTAATTAATTTCTAAGTCTCTTGAACTTGCCGAAACCCAAGTCAAGAGCATTCTCTATCGGAGAGCATTCCCACTGCATTTCCTTGCATTAAGCATATAGTTTAGCTAAGACTCTTGAATTTTTGTCATAAGACAAAGTCAAGAGCGCTCTCTGTCGGAGAGTTTTAATTAATTAATTTAATAAAATCTTTCAACTCACATTCCCCCTTAATTAATTTACTTCGTTGACATCCTTCACCTAGTATGCTTTGTCGACTTTCGAGTTGGGCACATACTCAGAACGGTGAACAGACTTGCTAAGACCGCAATAACAACACAAATTAAAATTTTACCCCTTAACCAACGCACCGACATTGTAGAAAGTTTCCCAAGTCATTCCTAGTAAGGGCGTCGGAACCCCCGCTGTCTAGTTTTTCAGCTAGCTGGTCAATCTTTGCGATACCAGCCTGAGATACTGGGCCGACCGTCATGTCCCGAATGGAGTAACTCGGAAGATTTTCCCGATCGATCTCTGATACCTTCTTCGTTTCAAAGCCATAATAAACAAGACCACTAAAATCTTTAAAACGTACCAAGAGCACTCTCATAACATTCACTAGCTTTATTTCAAGACTTGTGGTTAATTTCTTTAAGCATTGCAGTACTTTGACTCCATAAGGCACTAGTCTATTATTTTATGCATGATTATTAATTTGGATCATTTTGTCTTTGGTTTGTAAAAATATTTATCTGTGAATGCATCTTTATTTACAAGTTCTTGATATTCTGTTCATCTGTTAATTCAGTACAACAACGTGGATTGCTATTTTGTGTCTTGTGTTCGAAATTCATAATAATAATACATCCTTCATCACAATAACTCCTAAACAACATCCATCCGCATCATTCACACATTAGAGCTTAACTTAAACACATTGAGCCATAGAAAACTCTTTGTTAGGGACAAACCCCCTTGGCTTCGTTAGGAGTTAGCCTAAACGGAGGAGCTAGGAGTAGGTGACAGTGCCTGGCTCTGTGTTTGCCCCCAAGGTCAAACCTCTCCCACTTTCTCAAGTGAGGAGACAGCTTTCGGAAGATTTCTACTGCTGGTGTGCAATCGGTGGACAACACACCTTATGGTGAGATTCAAGAGATTTTGGTTCTTTTAAAGTTTTGCAATATTATATCAAATGGCAGTAAACAAAATTAAACTAAGTAATGAAAATATGAAACTTTTTCTTTTTTCAACTTTATGAAAGCAAACTTCTAAGAAATGAAACTACTCTTTCCTATTCTACTTTAGCAAATTATTAAGCAAAACATAAAAATAAAAGAGACGATACAAGCTTCCCCCAAATGGGGGGAAGAAGGGTGTGGGAGCCTTTATCCCACTTGCTCTTTATTATTTTTTACAAAGCTCTTGAAGTTGGGACTCCTTTTGTGATTGAGAAGGTCTTCGATGCAACCTGGAGAAATGGGATGAAGAAGGGGGAAAGATGAATGTTTTTTGGAGCTTGAAAGTTGAAACTTCAATTTTTTGCCAGCATTTCCGCTTAACCTATCATGAAAAGTGAAAAACCAGCGAGCTATTTTCCTGTAAAACCGTGGATTAGACAATAAAATACACTAAAATTTTACAATTAGTACTTGTGAAAAGATAGGACTTTCATGCTACTTAAAATACTAAAACTAAGCAAAGCTAGATCCAAACTCTCGTGAGATAAACTTTTAGACAGAGGAAGCTCTTAGATCTATATAACAAGAGATAGAAAAGATGATATTTAACACTTAGATCTACTTGTTACGAAACAAAACCAAAGTAACCGGAAAGTAAAAATTTTCTTTTTTAAATTTGAGGATGGATAAGAAAAACCTCAAGCCCAAGCTTGAGTAAATTTGAGCGTGGAGGGAACCTGTGGGACAAGAAATTTACAAAAATATATTTGAAGAGAGATGAGATGCAACTGAGCTCTGATCTCTACTTCATGCCAAGTGATCTGCAAAACTAAAATACCATTCAAGCAAGTGATTATATCTAGTATATATAAACCAAATAGGAACCAGAAAGCATGAGTACAATTGAATACAATATGCAATTCCTAGATCGTGTATAGCCACACATAAGCAAGCAAGTTGAAACTTCAAATGCCTACTCTATGGATTAGATTATAACCTTCTAAGCTAGATAACACAGCATACATGAATAAGAAAATAACTACACAGATATCACCTTGATTATAAGCCAAATATTCACCATGACAGTTTTTGCACCATCAAATTGTCCTCCAAAGACTCAACTTTATTCATAACACAGAAAAGAAATTACAATCATACGGGTAGAGGTTCTCTGCAAATACCTCCACTCTGATAGAGCTGAAAGAGCCTCTATTTATACAAAGAGAGAAGGCTAAAACCCTCAAACCAAACCCCCATAATCTAGTTGACTCGGCACATAACTGAGAGCCCAGACCTAAGATATAGTTGGTGTGAGTGAGGGGTGGCCTCCACCTAGGCAAGGCGCCCCCACTCCCAACCCTAAAAATCCAAATCCAACCACTGCAAAGCCCACACATGTGAGGGCGCAACCATCAAGGAGAGAGGGGTGTGAGCACTGTGAGGGATGCGTGAGCTTGAAGGATGAGTTAACTGGTGATGATAGGTGCCAAAACCCTTAGGGTTTGCACCAAATACTCATTTCAATTATTACCCCGCTCCGTAATGATCACCAAACCAATCACAACCCTCCAAATCATCCAATTCGTGAGTTTAGCTGGAGATGACAAGTCTGCTAACTGAATGTATCTTTAATGCTCTCCGATTGTTGACTGAAGAGGAATTGTGCCGAGTTGAATCATCATAAATGCCCATTGCCATGTCATTTAGCTTTTTATTTTATTCAATTTGGTTAATTTTGGAGAGTTTTTGATTTTCTCCAAAATATTCATTTTTAATATTTTAATTAATAATTTCTCAGTAAATGGTTTTTTTGAGAAATTATTAATTATGAAGCTGAATGAACTTCTGAAACTTGGAAATAGCTGGTTGGCTGATCATGAATGATTTTTGGCTTAAGGTTAAAGCCTTCAATCACTAAATTTGGGTTTGGGATGACTGACATATATGATATTACAAATTGAAATTTTTCCATTTAAACTATGGAAAAATTTAATTAAAAACTTAGGAAAAATTAAAAAATTAAAAAATAAAAAATCCAAAATTTGAAGTGTCCGGTAAATTTTTTTTGGAATTTTTTCTAAGGGTCCTAGTGACTTAGGACATGACCATAGTTTATTCTAATAATGTCTGGTAGGTTTATACATAGTCAGTTGGGGTCTAATAACCCCCCAAGGCCCAGAATTCAAAATCGGGCATTCCAGCTTTGGAGGAAGCGGGAGAAAACCTCGTTGATTATACTCGGCTATAGGCAAAGCATAATTGACAAGGGAAAAAACTCCTTGGAATACCTTAGTTGATACATTGGAACACAAACATTTATCATGTTTGTCAAATGGCGGCTCCTTAGGTAATCCAACTATGGTACAAATAAGTTGGTAACAGTATCAATGCCTTCCTCTTCCCCCATGGTGTGCTCCATCACTTTGTCAAGCTCTAATGTATGATGAAAAGTCCCCACTAGATCCCAATGCCAACTTGGGCATCTTTCTTCCCAAATGTCCAAGGGTTCCTGCTGCATTACACCCTTGGCTAGGAGTGTCTTCCTAAGAATCGCCCACTCAATAGGACACCAACTCTTAATCTCTCTTCAATCCAACCCCTAAAAAGGATCTTGTGCATAAGCACTATCACAAGGAACCATCCCACTAGGCTGACACTGCGCTCTTCTAATTTTAACTGGAATGCTTGTATACTGCTGCCCAATCTCTCGGTCCTGGCCAACCTGTAAAAACCATCTGGTAGACTTCACTCCTACCTCATACCAAACTTCCTCTCCATTATGTGAATGTGGACTCAAGGTACTGCAAGCCTTGTCTATGTAATCCTGAAGAGGACTACTTTGAAATGCAATAGTACTTCTGCTTCCCCATCAAGGAATCTAACTGCTCGTCAATACTGGGAAGCTTGGTAGCTGACTCGGTACATACAACTCGAAGAACTATAAGCTGAACATCTCGCTGTAATATGGTGTCCCAGAGTATCTTGGTCCTCTCTTTCATTGCTAGAGTGCTTTCTTTAAGACGTTCAATCTTCTTTTGGTGACTATCATTTGGGAGCTTTGTCTCATGCCTGTATAAACTCTCCCTATCCTCCATGTGCGACTGCCCACTGTTTCAACTGCTGTGCTCATTGCCTTGTACCTCATGTATCTCACCTGTCATAACTGTCTGGACTCCTGCTATAGATGATGAAGAGTGTACCAACTCCAACTCACCACACAGCCTGTCCACAATTTGATTATCAGATGTGCTGGTGTCGCTAGACTCATATGCTGGCTCTAATGCTACCTCCTCATGCATATCCTCATCATGTACTGTCAACTCCATATCAAGCTCACCATCAACCTGTACTTCATGCTCGTCTTTCTCCACTCCTGCAACTATGCTTTTTAGGAGATCCCCATCCAAATCCTTGGGCTGGCTGTTGAACTTGATGGTGTAATAGTCTTGAAACGACAATGCTGCACATACCTCATCACCCAAGGCTAGATATTCCTGATATTGAGGCAAGTGTTGAAGTGCTGCTAACCTCTTCAAATTTTCAACCAAGACTTTTCTCATTGTCTTCATGTTCTCACAGGCTGACAAGAAACCTATGTTATGGCATAAACCTGTAAGATTCCCACTGTGTTCTGGTTTAAAATTTTGTTCAACTGCCTCACGATGTGGTTATGATCTTCTTCAATATCAGAGAATATTCACTGCTTGGATTATAAGTCTGACCCACTGCACTCTTTTAGTGATGATTGAGGTGTAACTTCGAACAAACACTCCATTACTATACTTGTTTTAACACTTAATTTACTATCCACTGGCTCATATAGACTGTGAGTCTGTCACTGTTATGTGATGGTATTGCTGTAGGTTAGTTTGGGCTCACAGTTTCCAATAAACTCACATCAAACACAGTGATATACTGTCCCAATCAATTCGCTACTACTTTAAATGCTGATATAAAAGTTAAAGTGAGTGACTGATGTATTTTATTGTAGATTCCAGATCTGGACTGTATGGGTTTTTAACCAGGCAAAAGCATACAAAATAAAGTATCTTGTGAGATCAAAACGATTAGACAATCCATGATAAAATACTCTTGCAATACTGAATTATATGACCTATTTCAGCACTTACAAAAGATAAATAATACTGAAAATTACTCCTCTGACTTATGACACAAAGAGTACGTGCAGACTGCCTGAAACGTGAAATGTTCCTTGTTTGGTGTTATGCCTTTTGCACAGGAGGCTACAACAACCTGTTCCCAGTATTTGGAATAGTATTCTAGGATCTGAATTGGTGGAAATGACTCATTAAAGGCCACGAATTCCCCTTGCACTGGAGCAGATCCCTTTCAAATGAACCACGAGTTACAGGTGAATGCTGAGTGCTTCTTTCTTTGAATCCTCTACACAGTGCACTGGTATCAGCCCCAACAGTAGAAGATATCTCTTTAAAGACCACGAATAGACTAAGAATTCTGAATAACTGTAACAGAAATGCCAAGGATGTGGTTGTATTTAACTACCCAAGACGCCCCTCTCCACATTAATCCACAGTGAAAATTGAACAGTTGAACCCCTCAGGCTAACCACCCACAGTGAGGGTGCCCTCTTCCTGTAGCATATATTGAATAGGAAACTAGGATTTGCGGTTTCCTTCAGTGATATGCCTCCCTATCCTGCCCATACTGAATAAGCAGATGCACCCTTTCTAGCAGAAAACTTCAAAGCCACAAGCGCGCCCTTTCTACCCTGACTGGAACCTTTGCAAACCTCTTCGAAGACTCAAATCTGAAGATAATGATGAAATCACTGCACTCTCTTTCGAATTGATTGCATGTTCATGCCATTCCCCACAGATGGCGAGGAGCATGCTCTGATACCACTATAATATCCCAAACTAGAGGTTTGCCATTTTGTGCATGGATTTGTTCATAGAGCTGCCATTTTATTGGTTGATTGTTGGTTTGCCTGGTTTGTGTAAATATGTATTTATCCAAGGATTAATTGCATGCCATAGTAGAATGAATAAACATCACAAACCCCATGATATTCAGCTTAAGAATGCTAATGAAATACATAGAACTGTTCATGCAAGTCTGGAAATAAGAAATCCTTCAAATCAGTCATGTGTAACCATATATAATAAGTGGAATAACTCTGACCTTGAACAATGCTGAAGGTGTACTGTGGAAGGTGTTAAACAATGTTGATAATGTGACGTAGATGGCAGGGACAACTGCAATAACACGTTCTATGCAATAGGTATGACAACCCTTTGATGGTGGATTTCAACCCAGCAATAGTCCAAGCTCTAAGACTGCTGCTAGTGAATATTTAGTAGTGCCAAGGAGGAAGTATGATGCTTTCAACACTATATTTGATTCCCAAATACCATGAACTCTGTTTCCCTTTTAAGTATCAGTCATGCAATGTTATATGCAGCAGTTGAGGATGGGATCTCAGTCAGGAATGACAGATCGTTACTCACAGTTGGTGATAGCTTCTGTTAGGGGAATGTTACTCTTCTGGATGCCCACGATTTTGGATAGAGGTCATGCAGCTGTTAGATGTGAGATCGCTGCCCTAACCCTTGGTATGTTGCGCCCTTCTTTAGATGGAATCCCCAGCACATATAGGCCCACGATTTCTTTGTCACAACAGGCAAAGATAAGAACGCTGCTAATAAACAATGTGCCCCTCCTTGCTAACAATTAAGCTCACGATTTAATGAATGGTCAAGCAAATGTCCAAGAGAAAAACACTGCTCAATACGTGAAGATTCCTCTGCTCTAGGGATGATAGATCAGTGATTTGCTGCCTTTAGAGATGATCCCCCACTTGCTTAGATAACACAAATTTCGTTATAAGGATTTTGCCCACACCCTAAACAGGTCACTGCCCTAATATCAGTTTGTCTCACGCTATAGATGACTTGTCTTTATCCTAGATGCACCCTTGATCGGATGAAGAAATCATTGTCCAAACAGGAAAGGATGTGCCCAGCTGTGTTGCCCTAGATCCTCACGATCTTGCCATCTCCTTATTTATTTAACAATCTTTGTAGTCTTTGAAGTATGATGATAGATCTGAATGATTTACCCGATAAATTGGTTAGGGTGGATAGATTTCGCCACCGAACCCAATGTTGGCTAAGGAATTCACCCTCAACCCTAATTAGCACTTAGAGCTCTCCAAACCGAATCTTAATGATGAATAATAACAATGGATGCATAAGGGTTCGATTTGTCTTCTTTTATAGAGTTGAGATTGCATGAACTTGCTTTTGCATGCATGCAACTTAACTTGCATGACTTGCCTTTGCATGCATGTAACTTAAATGATGCATGTCGCATGCAAATTGAGTTATGACCCTCATGCTCCGCATGTCAGTTGATAATTGCTCTGGTGGCCCTCTTTTATCTACTGATGACTTAATATCACTGCTTATGTTGTTCTTTTATCCCATTTGGCATCAGTCATTAGTTAATTCCCTGTTTGTCACAAATGGAACATTACATTTAACCCTTGAATAGCTCTCAGAGCTTTCAAAACCGAAAATCAATAATGCATAATAACAATGATGAATAAAGATTCGATTTGCCTTCTTTTATAGAGTTGAGATTGCATGAACTTGCTTTTGCATGTATGCAACTTAAAGGACGCATCTCGCATGCAAATTGAGTTATGGCCTGCATGCGCTGCATGTCAGTTGATAATTGCTCTGGTGGTTCTCTTTTATCTATTGATGTCTTAATATCACTGCTTAAGTTGTTCTTTTATCCCCCGTGGCATCAGTCATTAGTTAATTCCCTGTTTGTCACAAACGGAACATTACATTGTAGACATCTTAACCAAGCTTTTCAGTCTAGGTAAGTTTGTAAAGTTTATGGATAAACTTGGTGTACTTTCACGTAGGACTATTAAGGGAGAGTGTTAAGAGTATACGTAGTATAATGGCCATATAATAACGTGCTTTATTTAACATGGTATTTTTGAATTAGTGGTCAAATAAAGTGATTTGTGTTAAAAATTAAGTTGCATGTGCTTTTTTAGTTAATGTTGGTTTCCTCCAACACACCTCTATCATGAGACATTGTTTTTGTATCTCATTTTTATTTCAGCCATATCAAGTTTTTTCTGCTCTGTGCAACTTTTGTGCATAACAATGTGTGTACAATTTTATAAGATTTCTGTGTAATTCCTATACATGGAAATGATTGTTTTATGTTTCTGGTGATATCAGGATCTTTGGTAGGAATAGATTGGAGCATTCAGAATATATGAAGAAGACGTTAGCAATCTTGAAAAATGAAAATCTACCTTCTTTTGCAATGAACTATAGCATACCACATATTAAGTTATATGATGTATTGTTAGAAAACTCTCTTATATGCATTTTAAAAACGGTATTTTTTCGTTTGTTTCAGGTTTCAAGAGCTTAAGTACACTGAAACTCAAGGGGATGAAGTTGAAGACTTAATGATTCTGTTGAGTGAAGTGAAGAAACAAATCCCTTCTATTCAAGGGGTTTCTTCTGGTGCAATAGCCTCTGACTATCAGAGATTAAGAGTTGAGAGTGTTTGTTCCAGATTGGGGCTCATCTCCTTGGCATTTCTCTGGAAACAGGAGCAAGGCTTACTTCTGCAGGAAATGGTAATTGTCTCACATATGCTGACATCTGGATTTTGGTTTGGCAGGAAAGTTTGCTATTTGTCCTAGAATGAAAACAGCAGATTGACATAATATTTGCACCCTCGCTTGGCAAAATTGTCTATCTGCTTTTGTTTAATTAAACCTATTTATTAGTTGTTAGTTTTTGCATATTTTGTACTCTAGCCAGTTGTTGACATTCTTTAATAAGAGCTCATACTGTTTGGTATATGTAGATTGACAAGGGGATTGAGGCTATCCTCGTAAAGGTAAAATCTAGATTGAAGTTTTTACTTCCATTTTTTCTAGTCATAGGTCCTATTAAGTAGCCTTTTCCTCTGCTTTCATATTACTACTAGCTCGATAACTTGTTCAAAGATAGCCACAGAACTTTCTAATACTATGGATGTTTTGCTAGGTTGCTGCCATGGGTTTGCATCCCAACAAGCATCTAGGCAGAGATATTGTGGCCTTGCAGCCGTACTTGCTGCAGTTGAAAGAGTATGCTATTTATTGCTTGTGTTAAAACTTAAAACTTCTCTAGAAATGCTCTTGACATTGTTTTATATACATAAATTCAGATACCAAGTTTAGTTAGCTTACATTCTTTGTTATTAAACTACATTAGGATTCTTGTCTCTTGACCTTGGAATTGTTTGCTATAGTTTTTATGAGGCCTTGTTCATTTTATTTTTTTCATGATACATTTTTGTTTTATTTAATAGGTTGATTACTTCTCATGATAAGTTTAAATTTGCAGTCATTGATATGTATTGAAGCATTATTTAATTTCTCATTCTTTTTATTCACACAAGCAGACTTTATGGGATAAATGTTTGTGGAGAGGGTGGAGAGTATGAGACTTTAACTCTTGATTGTTCTCTCTTCAAGGTAAGCTTTCTAGTCCGTTGTTGTTGTAGTATTATTCTTTGGTTCAATGCTTATTTGGATCTAACAGTTTCCCTTGTTTGCTTTTAAAAAATTAGATTGAACGGTGTCTATTTTGAAGAAGCTCGTTGGTTTATTTTAAATACTCTTTGTAATACTAAAATTTAAAAGGCTCATAGTGTTGAGGTTAGGGTTAATCTTCACTTGAGGTCATGTGCCACCCCTTTATTTGATGTATCTGTATCTTTTATTGAGCCCAATGTTTTAAAACTCACACTAGGATTCAGATTGGGACTCATTTGAGGGTCAACTTGGAAATGACTCGAACTTGGCTTTGACTCAGACCGGTTTGAATTTAATGACTCAGTTTACTAAAAAATACTTAAAATATTAAAATTTTAGTGAAAATAACTATTTTAAAGATTCCAAACCATTAGAGACAAAATATGCATAGTTTGCTCATGTATATACCATGTAAGGGTGAATATATCATAATGGTATCGAGTGCAATACATATTTGAAACAACATGGCTTCTAGAGGCCAAAAAACAACATGCTACAATCTACTAGCTAGTAGGCTACTACATATCACTTATTAACATGATCAATCATCAAACTCATCACTTTTGTTGGAAATGAGATCCTCACCATTAGCATTTGGTTGGGACTTCTCAGACTCATCACACTCCTTAGGTACATATGCAACTACAATAGTAATACTGGTAGAAGCATAGCTACATCAGTTACTGCCTACGATGTTTGGATCTACACCTGCATTGCCCAATGCCTACTACTAGTGGATCCACATCCAAATCAACCCACCCAAGTCATTTGCATCAAAATCATGATCAGGATCAAACTTTGTTGAGTGAGACTCCTCTACCCATTTTGAGGTTGGATTAATATTATCCAACACAATGGGATCTATCTCAGGCCTTTTGTTCAATAATTGGTTGTGCCTTAGCCAAAGGTTGTACTACATGTAGATGAGATCATTTAACGATTTTGGTTGTTCCTTTTCAATTGAAGACATTGGCTATCAAATGACTCCCACCTATGCGCTGCAAAGACAAAGGTAGCTCAACAAATTAGATTATGATTTTGGCTAAAAGTTCAAATATTTAAAGTTCAAAACTTTAAGCAACTGAACTACTTTGGAATTGTTTACTTGGTTGGTCCACATCTCTTACAATCTTTGCTAGAATTTTGCTGAAGGTAATTGTGGCTCTAGCGAAAGCACTGATTTGTTGATGTCTATCTAGCTACTCACTCTCATCAGGGGCCATGCTTTCTAGGCACTCCTACATGTTAAGTCTTAGCATTAGCATGAATACTTTTAAAATTTGCAGACTAACATAAACAAATGACAAGTGCAGTAAACAACATCAACACATTGAACATAGGATTTTTCACTGGGGAAACCTTTAAAGGACAAAAACCCCAAAAGCATTAGTAATTCATCTCGTAAATGAGATGACTGAGTTCTTCAAGAAATTCCACAAACCTTAACTGGATTTGTTCCATAGATCCACAATTATACAAGTTGATTCTTTTACACAAAGAAATGCCCAATTAGGGCTTTTAGCAAATTAGGGCTTGCTACCCTAATTTGTCTTCTGTTGCCTAGATTTGTACTTGTCTGCCGACTCTGCCCAGATCTGCCAAAAGTTTTACTGCTGCTCGGATGCTTTATTTGACTGCCCGAATCTTCCTTTGACCTACCCAAATTGCTGCCCAATTTCTGCTCAATTTGCCTGAGCCATGTCAAGTTGCCCAGATGCCTGTTTGACCTGCCTATAATTGATTTCTGCCGCTCGAAAACCTGCTTGGCCTGCCCATGAAATTCTCTGCCCTTCTTGGGCTCTGTTTGCCTTCCCGGATGTGGGTGGCCTGCCCGGAGGCCTTTTCGGGTCTGTCTGATGTCTGCCCGAGACCTTCAGGGTTGGGCTGTTGCTGCCCTAACCCTCACGGGCTTAACTGCTGCTACCCGAAGGGTTTTCTCGAGGCCTGTTGAGGCTGCTGAGCAAGCTCGGAGGCACCAACAACCTGCCCGTGGGTTGTTTAGGGCCTGCTGGGTGCCCGGAAACCTCTAGCAGGCTGCCCCGATCCATGCTAGGGTTTCTTGTGGGTAGCTGTGAGCAACAAGGGGCAGCCCAAGCTTTGCTAGGGCCTGCCCGAGTGGCTGGTAGAGAGCTCGAGCCCTATAGTGGGCTGCTCGAGAGAGATAGAGAGTTGCTGAGAGGATATGCTGCCTGGTTGAGATAAAATTGCAGCTCCCCGTGAGTGTTGTTGAGTGAGCCGTGAGGAGGAGAGAAGGTAGGGTAAAACCCTAAGTGCTGCAAGACTGATAAAAACCCTAGTTTAGGGTTGATAGCAAGATAAGAGTGGATTCCCTAGCTAGACTCATCCATGCTAGGGCATAACCACAAGATAATCTTCCTTCTTCCTTTGCACCAACAAATTCTTCTTCTGGGAGCAATTGTACCTGTGAGAGCAAGAGTGTGTAATAATGAAATGGATTGATCTTCTTTTATTTCCTTTGAGTCACTTGTAAGTGGACCAAAATTAGAAAGATGAAAATATTAATATTTTATTGTTTTCTAATTTTGACTTTTGCCTTTAGTGGTACTAAAGGTCTTTTTGCACTTTCACTTTTACACCTTAGTGGTACTAAGGGTCTTCATGTATTTTGACTTTTGCTTTAGCCTTCTTCAAGTGCCCCTGTGGTCAACACATGTGGTCATAGGGTCCTTCAAACCNTTACTAATGCTTTTATCTCACACTCTGTGTGACACCAAGATCGGGTACTAAGGTGTCTTAACCAAGGGTAGCTAAGCCTTGGAGAAGATCGCAAAGCCCACATGCCTAGACCTAGTCTAGGGTTTATAATGTCTTCCTGGTAACAGACCAGGTGCCTTAGCCACAGGCTGCATAATTTGACACTAGGTCAAATACTTGGCAACAGACCAAGCGCCCCCATTCTCCCAGAAAATGGCCCTCAACTCAAGGTTGAGTCCCCCCAGTGCTGCACTGGGTCCACATCCTGGTCCAAGACCAGATGTCACCATTCAACAGAATGGTCACTCAACTCAAGGTTGAGTCCCCCCAGTGCTGGACTGGGTCCATATCGTGGTCCCGGAGCAGATATCATCATTCAACAGAATGATTACTCAACTCTAGGTTGAGTCCACACACTGGTCTTGGACCAGGTGTCTCCATTCTCCTAAGAGAAAGGCTCTCGATGCTGCTCAGAAAAATCAACACTCCCTCTCAGCGAGAGAGGCATTCTCTGCCATGCCAAGCTTGTCACGAAATTTATGAACTTTGATGCTGTCAGAGGCTTGGTTAGGATATCTGCGATTTGTTCATCCGTACGAATGTACTTCAACTTCAGAGCACCTCTTTGCACTAGGTCTTTGATGAAATGATACCTCATTTCAATGTGTTTTGATCTATCATGAAACACCGGGTTCTCCGAAAGCTTTATGCAACTCTGATTATCGCAATGGATGATCGTTGAGTCAAGCTTTCCCTCGAATAGATCAGATATAATTTTTCTGAGCCAAATTGCTTCCTTGTAGGCATCACTTGCAGCAATATAATCTACCCCACCTATACTCTGAGCTATGGAATCCTACTTCCTGCTAGATCAAGAGATCATTGCAGATCTTATACTGAAGCAGTAACCAGAGGTACTTTTCCGGTTTACTGCACTGCCAGCCCAATCTGAATCAGCATATCCAGATAACAATACTCCATTGCTGGAAGTATACCTAAGCCCATAAGTGTTGGACATGAACTGACTCAGAGCATTCACTGTGTAATAGATGTCTAGTCTCGTATGCACGAGATACATCAAGGATCCAATAAGCTTTCTGTACAGAGTAGAGTCCACACTCTGTGAAATGGAAGCTGAGTTACCCAACTTTGTCAAGTTGACAGTCATGGGTATGGCCATAGACTTGCAGTCTTGCATCCCAAATCTCTGCAAGATGTGAAATACTATTTAAACTATAAAATTATGAAAAATAAAATTAAAAAAAAAAACCTAACTTAACTAACTTAAATAAATAAGTTTTTTTAAAACCTAACTAAAAATTTAAAAAACTTAAATAAAACATTTAAAAAAAAACCTAAAGTCGACCTTTACCTAATTCATCAAATAATTAATCAGTATTTATTCCTCACATCCCGTGCAAAATAAGAGCGAGATTCTTGGTCTCCTGAGGATGAACCTGCTTAACAGGTTCGAAACTTGTTGAGAATTACTAATTCTTTCCACAGATTTCCTATTATTTTTAATTTTTAAACTGTGGATTATCAATGAATAAAGATATTTCCCTTGTGTAAGGAAGATCTCTCCTGGCTTTTGCCAGACCTTTAAGCCAAGGAAATAATGCATCGACTCGAGATCCTTCATCTCGAATTCAGAGGTAAGCTCCCTCTGACACCGTTCTATCAATTGTTCATCACCAGTAAGAAACAAGTCATCTACATATAGAACAAGTATCAAGACATGATTATGAACAACCTCAAAGTACAAGTTAGAATTAACTGTACTTTTGGAGCACCCTAGGGCCCAAGTTGTGGAGAAATCCATCCATCCTTATATACCAGACTCTTGAAGCATGTTTCAGTCCATACATGGCTTTCTTCAGTTTACACACCTGGGTCTTCTTCCCGTGCGTCACAAAGCCTTCAGGTTGTTCAATATAGACTTCCTTCTCAATCTTGCCATTGAGGAAGGCTGTCTTTACATCCACCTGATGTAACTTCCATCTGAATACTGTAGCAAGAGAAATGATGGTTCTAATGGTAGTATACCTGGCAACAGGAACAAATGTCTCATCATAGTCAATGCCTTCTTTCCGAGTGAGGCCACGAGATACGAATTTGGCTTTATACTTCTCCACACTGCCATCAACAACATGCTTGATTTTATAAAGCCATCTGGATGTCACCACTGACTTTCTTGTTGGGCTGGGAACAACTTCCCACACATCATTCTTCATGATTGAATTGTTCTTTTCAATCATGGCATCAACCCATACCTGTTGACTTGTTGCTTCTTCGTATGAGGAAGGTTCTGTACTGATAAGCTGGCTCATAAGACCTGAGTACTTTTGTGGTCTTATGCTTTCTCTGAAAGTCTCGGGAGGAGTTTTATGCTTCTTGCCTTTTTGCGTCGTTTCTCGGTACCAAGCAGGTCTCCTTTTGAAAGAAGGAACTCCAAACAGTTCTTCTGGTGGACTTTCAGTGTCCTCAGGTGCATCTGGAATTTGATCCTCAAATTCCTCTTCCTCCCTCTGAATTTTTGAATCTGGAAACTCTAGGGAAAGTACTTCATCTTCTTTTGGAAGCTCTTGTGTTTGACGAAACACAACTTCCTCATGGAAGACCGCATCTGTGTTGACCATCTTTTGTAATCCTGGAAGAGCTGAGTAGTGAAGGTGTCCAAGCCTTCTATGCCATAGCTCACATGGATCAACTGAATGAAGTACCAAAGCATGAGTGGAATCTTCTGAAGCCTTGTAAAGGCTTCACTCTCGAACCCCAATTTGTATAGCTGAGCTTAGCTTTTCATCCTTTGCCCATAGAAGGACTTTCTTGTCCATGAAGAGGACTCTGAAGCCCTTGTCTTTTAAGCCACTAACAGATAGAAGATTTTTTTTCAAACCAGGAACATATAAGACATCATCAATATGGAGAACTGTACCCGAGTCAAGTTGAAGTGAAGTTGAGCCAACTCCTTCAATCTTGTAGGTGGAATCATCTCCAAGTTCCACCTTTGTGGTGAACTTCTTCTTTCTGTAACTGGTGAGAGCTTCATGGTTACCTGTCATGTGCCTGCAGGCACCACTATCCACCAACCAAGAGGTAACACTGTCTATGATAGAACCAGAGAGAGCAGAAATCATATAGTACTCTCTTCTAGGTTCTTCTTCTTTTTCTTCTTCTTCTGTAACAGAGGCTTGAAATCTTCTTTTAGATTTCTTCTTGGTTTGCCTGCAATCCTTGGCAAAATCTCCAAACTTGTGGCAATTATAACATTCTACTTTTGACATATCAGAGTACTTACTCGTGAGGTTTCTTTCCCTTCTTTTGCTGAGAGAAGGGCTTCTTGAACTTCTTTGTCTTTGCTGTAAGTGCAAGGTTACCTTCCTTGGTTACCTTGCTTGAGATCCTTCCCTCTTCTTTTATGCAATCATGCCACGGTCTTTCGAAAGTTGGCTGATTCTCTCGTTCACTAACAGAAGCCTTGAAGGTTTCCCAAGAGCTTGGGAGACCATCAACCACAGTTTGCACAAGGTCATCATCATCAACAATGTAATGTCCTCTTCCAGTTAGGCCTTAAGGCCCAAAACCGCTAACCTATGTGATTCCTGTGGGTTCGAGCGGTTACTGACAGCGAGGGAATCAGCTAAGGACTGATGCCATCCATAGAAGATCTAGGGCATCATCATTTGGTCAAGAAGGGCCATCGGGGCCAAAGGCCACCTTTGTGCATGCCATCCTAGCATTATTTAATAATGCATGCACTCTTTAAGTCTCCATCCGCATGCATGCAAGTCAACGACAAATTAGAAGATAAAGTGACCTAATTAGGTCAAAGATTAGGTTTTGCGCTGTTGAACTTTATAAATAGAGGATAAAGCGAAAGGAGACTTCACTTTTGATTATGATTATTTTGGGAGCTCTTGGATAGCAGCACAGCGTGCAGCACAGCAGTTGGGGTTGGAGACAGAGACTTCAACTAACAGGATTTCGGCAGTGAAACATCTGTCCTAGTCTTATTCCGGGTAAGCCATACAGGTTCACCACTTGTTCTTCATTCATTCATCAGTTATCTAGTACATGGTAGAGATCGTTGCAGGGACACGTGTGCAGCCGTAAGAGGGGGTTTTCAGCCAGGAAGCCCTAATCAGCTGTTGGGCCTTCAGATCTTAGTTTCCTTCCGAAACTCAGGCACCATTCTCATCATCAGCTTCATACTCCTGTACCCGATGATTATCAGATCCATCAGGGCTCATCCGAAGCCGTTATTAGCAGTTTCGGGGTTCCAGGGCGTGAGTAGCTGCCTCTCTGAAGCAATTCGCTACCTTGCCTAGAGGTCTCAGAACCTCCGCATGCATCAGGCATTCTCTCTGGCACTGAAAAACTATCAATCCGGCAAATTCGCAGTTCCATCGGACACCTCCTTCCTTGAGGGCGTCACCCTTTTCTGACTGGGGCGTCTTGCTGTTGGGGGTTCACCTGAAGCAGAGGAGATCCACCTATTTCTGATCCAGTTCTCAGAGCTTGCATACTTTCTCCGGAGCAGTTTAACCGGCTTATCAGTGGTAAGTGTTCATTCTATCTCGCAAACCCTAACCCTAATTTTTCCTATAAAATAGGGATTTGTGCATGGCAGTTTGCATGCCCCGTTGTATCAGCATATTTGTTTAGAAATAGAAAATATCGGGATTTGGGATATTACAGTGGTATCAGAGCTGTTTTCTTGGCCAGCTGTGGGCTTAAGAAATAAAAATTAGATGAATACAGAAGGAGATCCTTTTGTAACCTATAGGAGGAGGAAGAGTAGATACACAGAAGAATTTGAAGATATCCAACTAGAAGATACCAAATCAGACATGGAACAAATAGGTATACATTCGGATAGGGGAAAAGGAACGGGAGAAGAAGAGGATCGAATGGAGTTTCGTAGCTTGGTCTCTGCATTGCAAGACTTAGCCAAAGGACAAAAAGATGTCCTCAATGCAATCAATAGATTATCAGCGAAACCAGAAACAGGTCTCAACAGTACACCTCCCTCACCAGTAGATCGGGGATCTACAAGCAGCAGTGGAAAGGTAGCGTACACTAACGTTCAGAACACTCCGCATATATACAGCAGACCTTCTATTAGGCCTACCATGCCTCACTTCTTGGCAGATACAGTAGGGGGCCCGGTCATGCAGGTAGAACCTAGCGAGCCTTTTGGGGCTTATCTACAGGAGTATAGAGACTTAGGGGATGAGTTTCATGCGGCCATGTCTTTTTCAGATTTCTGCAACATGAAGAGTAAGAACAGGCCCAGGAATTTCAACAAGGGTTTCAATCACAACTATGAGTTGCAGAAGACCTTGGGTAGGTTGACCATCCCAAACTTTGATGGGACTTGCGGAGGATCAGCGAGGATATGGGTTCAAAAGTTGGATACTTATTTCCAACTCAACCCCATGACAGAGACAGACACCATTAAATTGGCTACACTTCACCTAGACGGAGAAGCTCACGAATGGTGGTACCACGGATTGGTGACATTGGGTCACAACACCATACATTCTTACGGTGAGTTCACTCAGAAACTCATAGAGAGGTTTGACAGGAAAGATCCAGAGATCCATTTCAGGGAGTTGGCTCAACTCAAGCAGACTGGTAGTGCAGAAGCCTTCATTTCAGAATTTCAGAGGCTAGTCGTTATGGTAACAGATGTGTCAGAGAGCAGATTGACTATGTTATTCACTGAGGCCCTCATAGAGCCACTATGGGGATGGGTGAAAGCCTACAAACCCCTCACTCTGCAGGATGCTATTAGCAGGGCAAGGGATCTTCAGGATTCAATGCCCAAAAACAAATTCCCTCTGAAAACCAATTTTCCTGTTAGGGCCAACGACAGGAAACCCTTCCAGCAGGATGCGCCCAAGAAAACTTGGTTAGATGAGGACACTAGGAAAGACTTGAGAAGGAAGAAGCTATGCTTCACCTGTTAGGAACCATGGGTACCAGGACACAGGTGTGCAGGGAAGGCGAAGGCCCACTACATTGAGGTGTATTCAGACAGTGATGAGGACAACGATGAGCAGGAGGCCACAGAAGAGGATTCACACCAGGGTGATACACCAGAGGGAGTCATTGCTACATTATCTGGAGTACCAAGATTCCATACTCTCAGGGTCAGGGGAGTAGTACAGGGTCACAGAGTAGGAGTATTGATTGATGGGGGAGCCACCCACAATTTCATTGACTCCGCTTGGGTAGCCAAGAGAGGTATTCAGACCGAGAAGTTCGAGGGATTCACTGTAGCAGTAGCCGGGAACTCCAGCATGGAGTGCAACTACTGGATCCCAAAACTGAATGTTGCCTTAGGTAACTATCAGATGACAGACTTTTTTTATGTAGTGGATGTAGCAGATACTCATGTGGTATGGGG
>LPNX010465187.1:96834-135709 GCA_001517045.1 Pseudotsuga menziesii | reverse complement strand
CAGACTGACCAAGTTTGCACATTTCTTCTCGATACCATCAGACTACTCGGCAGCTCAAGTAGCAGAGTTATTTTTCAGGGAGGTTTTCAGGTTACACGGGTTGTCTAAGACCATTGTCAGTGATCGGGATAGCAGGTTCATGGGTGCCTTATGGCAGGAACTGTTCAGATTGGTGGGGACCGAACTGGCTACTAGTACGAGTTATCACCCCCCGAGTGACGGGCAAACAAAAATAGTCAACAAATGGATCGAAGGATATCTAAGGAATTATGTAGCAGGGCAGCAACGGACCTGGATCTAATGGCTACACCTAGGGGAGTATTGCTACAACACTACTTATCACATGTCTATTAGGATGACTCCTTTTAAGGCATTATATGTATACGAGGCCTTGGACTATGCAGATTTGGCATTCGGAGACAGTAGGGCTCCTAAAGCTAAGGATTGGATATAGGACAGTCAGGACATCCTGAAAATACTGAAGGAGAATTTACAAACAGCCCAGAATCAACAGAAGATGTATGTCGACAAACACAGGATTGAACGGAGCTTCAAGGTAGGGGATTTAGTATACTTAAGGCTCCAGCCTTATAGACAGTCCTCACTTAAGAAGAAAGGAGCAGAGAAGTTGAAACCCCGCTTCTATGGACCCTACAAAATAATCCGGAAAGTGGGAGAGGTGGCATATGAACTATAACTTCCTCAGGGAAGCAAAATTCACAACGTGTTCCATGTATCTAGCCTGAAGAAGACCCTTGGGCAACACATTGCTCCATCCACCGAATTGCCTCCTTTAGATGATGAAGGACTGCTGATACTGATTCCCGAACGGATCATTCAGACTAGAGAGAGGAAGCTCAGGAACAGGGTAATCAGGGAATACTTAGTTCAATGGAAGGAACTACCGCCAGAAGATGCCACCTGGGAAGGTGAACAGGTATTGCAGCATCCCAATTTGAAGTTGCTTGAGGACAAGCAATCTCGAGCGGGGAGGACTGTAATGTCCTCTTCCAGTTAGGCCTTAAGGCCCAAAACCGCTAACCTATGTGATTCCTGTGGGTTTGAGCGGTTACTGACAACTAGGGAATCAGCTAAGGACTGATGCCATCCATAGAAGATCTAGGGCATGATCATTTGGTGAAGAAGGCCCACCGGGGCCAAAGGCCACCTTTGTGCATGCCATCCTAGCATTATTTAATAATGAATGCACTCTTTAAGTCTCCATCCGCATGCATGCAAGTCAACGACAAATTAGAAGATAAAGTTACCTAATTAGGTCAAAGATTAGGTTTTGCGCTGTTGAACTTTATAAATAGAGGATAAAGCGAAAGGAGACTTCACTTTTGATTATGATTATTTTGGGAGCTCTTGGATAGCAGCACAGCAGTTGGGGTTGGAGACGGAGACTTCAACTAACAGGATTTCGGCAGTGAAACATCTGTCCTAGTCTTATTCCGGGTAAGCCATATAGGTTCACCACTTGTTCTTCATTCATTCATCATTTATCTAGTACATGGTAGAGATCGTTGCAGGGACACGTGTGCAGCTGTAAGAGGGGGTTTTCAGCCAGGAAGCCCTAATCAGCTGTTGGGCCTTCAGATCTTAGTTTCCTTCCGAAACTCAGGCACCATTCTCATCATCAGCTTCATACTCCGGTACCCGGTGATTATCAGATCCATCAGGGCTCATCCGAAGCCGTTATTAGCAGTTTCGGGGTTCCAGGGCGTGAGTAGTTGCCTCTCTGAAGCAATTCGCTACCCTGCCTAGAGGTCTCAGAACCTCCGCATGCATCAGGCATTCTCTCTGGCACTGAAAAACTATCAACTCGGCAAATTCGCAGTTTCATCGGACACCTCCTTCCTTGAGGGCGTCACCCTTTTTTGACTGGGGCGTCTTGCTGCTGGGGGTTCACTTGAAGCTGAGGAGATCCGCCTATTTTTGATCCAGATCTCAGAGCTTGCATACTTTCTCCGGAGCAGTTCAACCGGCTTATCAATGGTAAGTGTTCATTCTATCTCGCAAACCTTAACCCTAATTTTTCCTATAAAATAGGGATTTGTGCATGGCAGTTTGCATGCCCCGTTGTATCAACATATTTGTTTAGAAATAGAAAATATCAGGATTTGGGATATTACAAACAACAATACCAATAACAATGAGTTGATCTCTTACCTGTGCAATCTTCGTGAAGAAAGAATCAACCCCTTCATCCTTGTTCAACTTCAAAGTTCGTAACCTTTTCTTCAAGACTCTCTTCTGACTGGGAGCCTTCTCATACAAGTTGGCCAAGGTGTCAAAGCATTCTTTGGCAATCTTCAATGCTGTGATGTTGGGCATTACCGTTTCTTTGACAGAATCATAAATGATTCTTCTAGCCTTAGCCTGCTTCTTCTTGTAAGCAAGTCTGCCAGCATTAGATGTTGGCTCTTCAGTGACATTAAACACAATGTCATCCAGGTCGTTTTCTTCTAGAATAGCTGTTAACCTAGCCTTCCAGGAGTTGTAGTTAGCTGAACCTTGTAGCTTCTCTTCCAGTCTGAAGATATTGACGGCCATCTCTGCCACTTAGTCAAATGTTAAGTCTGCAAAACTTATCCCAATGTCTAGGAAGACAACAACAATCTCTCGTTACTGTGGCTTCACATGCTAAGTTCTGATACCGTGTTAAGTTTTAGCATTAGCATGAATACTTTTAAAATTTGCAGACTAACATAAACAAATGATAAGTGCAGTAAACAACATCAACACATTGAACACAGGATTTTTCACTGGGGAAACCTTTAAAGGACAAAAATCCCAAAAGCATTAGTAATTCATCTCGTAAATGAGATGACTGAGTTCTTCAAAAAATTCCACAAACCCTAACTGGATTTGTACCACAGATCCACAATTATACAAGATGATTCTTTTACACAAAGAAATGCCCAATTAGGGCTTGCTACCCTAATTTGTTTTTTGTTGCCCAGATTTGTACTTGTCTTCCCAGATTCGCCCAAAAGTTTTACTGCTGCCCGGATCCTTTATTTGATTGCCCGAATCTTTCTTTGACCTGCACAGATTGCTCCCCAAATTCTGCTCAGTCTACCCGAACCATGTCAAGCTGCCCGATTTCCTGTTTGACCTACCCGGATTTGATTTCTGCTGCTTGAAGACTTGCTTGGCCTACCCATGAATTTCTCTGCCCTGCCTGGGTTCTGTCTACCTGCCCGGATTTGGGTGGCCTGCCTGGAGGTCTTTTTGGGCCTGTCTAATGTTTGCCCGAGACCTTTAGGGTTGGGCTGTTGCTGCCCTAGCCCTCCCCGGAGGGTTTGCCCAAGCCTGTTCAGGCTATTGGGAAAGCTCAGAGGCACCAGCAACCTGCCCATGGGTTGTTTAGGGCTTGCCGGGTGCCCGAAAACCTCTAGCAGGATGCTTTGAGTCCTGCTAGGGTTTCCAGTGGGTAGCTCTGAGCAGTAAGGTGAAGCCCAAGCTCTGCTAGGGCCTGCCCGAGTGGTTGATAGAGAGCTCGAACCCTATAGTGGGTTTCCCGAGAGAGATAGAGAGCTGTCGAGAGGATATGCTGCCTGCCCGACATAAAATTGCAGCTGCCCATGAGTTTTGTTGAGCGAGTTGTGAGGAGGAGAGAAGGTAGGGTAAAACCCTAAGTGTTGCAAGACTAATAAAAACCCTAGTTTAGGGTTGATAGCAAGATAAGAGTGGATGCCCTAGCTAGACTCATCCATGCTAGGTCATAACCACAAGATAATCTTCCTTCTTCCTTTGCACCAACAAATTCTTCTTCTGGGAGTAACTGTACCTGTGAGAGCAAGTGTGTGTAATAATGAAATGGCTTGATCTTATTTTATATCCTTTGAGTCACCTGTAAGTGGACCAAAATTAGAAAGATGAAAATATTAATATTTTATTGTTTTCTAATTTTGACTTTTGCCCGCTGATCGAGGGTCAGAGTGTGTCACATGCCTAGACGTGGTCTAGGGCTTGTAGTGTTTTCCTGGTAACAAACCAGGTGCCCCAGCCATAGGCTGCATAATTTGACACTAGGTCAAATACTTGGTAACTGACCAAGCGCCTCCATTCTCCCGGAGAATGGCCCTCAGCCCCGGGCTGAGTCCCTAGTCCTGGACTAGGTAAAATCCTGGTAACTGACCAGGTGCCTCCATTCTAAAGAATGGCTACTCAGATCTAAGCTGAGTCTACCAGTGCTAGACTGGTTCCACATCGTGGTCCCGGACCAGATGTCACCATTCAACAGAATGGTCACTCAAGTCAAGGTTGAGTCCCCCCAGTGCTGGACTGGGTCCACATCCTGGTCCCGGACCAGATGTCATCATTCAACATAATGGTCACTCAACTCAAGGTTGAGTCCCCCTAGTGCTGTACTGGGTCCATATCGTGGTCTCGGACCAGATATCATCATTCAACATAATGATTACTCAACTCTAGGTTGAGTCCACACCCTGGTCCCGGACCAGGCGTCTCCATTGTCCTAAGAGAATGGCTCTCGATGCTGCTCAGAAAAATCAACACTACAATCAATCTTTGACCTCCCTAGTTTGATCTTCTCCTGACTAAGCTTTGTAATGATATTTGGGTTCAATAAATACTCGACTGCATGTATATTGCGATGGAGTTGATTGTTCAATTTGTTATCAATGACTTCTCATATAGGTCCATACTCGGATAATCTATCCTTGTACGCTGGAATTATCTACTCCTTTGCCTATTCCATAGCCTCATAAATGTAACCCATGGACAATTTTTCCCCATCCACCAGCTGGAACACATTAATAAGCGGCTTCACAATTTTCACAACCTTTGTTGTTTTTTTCCAAAATGTTTTCTCAAAAACTCTCTTTTGGTGTCTCATCCATCTTGTTTTCAAGCCCACTTGAAAACATCTTTTGTAAGTTTTGTGCCTGGGAGATGAGAGATTGCAATGTGAGGAAGTGAGTTCTCAAATTTCGTGATGGTAGGCCTAGCCGTAGTAGCATAATTAGGTCATATTGGCCTTTCGTGTATGACAATTCTGAACAATTTGAAATTCGTCGAATATTTGGTGTAGATGTAATACAAATACGGGTTCTTATTAGCTGAAAACTGAAAACCTATTATAAAAAATGAAATTTTAGTTCTTTAAACATTATAAAATAATTACCATTCAATTTCATACTGCGGAATTCACTTTGTAGTGGTAAATATTTCTTATTAAAATAATTACTAATACTAATAGTATTAACTAAGAGTCTTCTTCTCTCTCACGCTAGTTGCATTATATTTTGTTTTTTAAATAGTAATTTTGGTTGTAAATAATGTGTAAAAAGAAATGAATGATTTTTTATGTTTAATATTAATGGTTGATATCTAATATTTTATTAAAATTATTATATATAATAAGTCTTCTTCCGTATTGGATTTTTTCGTTACGTATTTTTTTCGTATCGAATCGTATTCCTATCTATATTCATACTTGAATTATGCTACTATGGGCCTAACAAGTTTCTTGCTCCTAGTGTTTTCCTCATTACGTTCAATACCCATGAGTGGTTGCAGATGTATTTTGTAATGCTCTTAGCATGCTCTTGTTAAACTAGCAGCAACAAGGAAGGTCTTCGTGCATGCATGTGTCCTTGCATGCAGAAGACTTATATTAGGAAGCCAATTATATTTAATTATTTTGGAAAATAATTAAAGTGATCTAATTATTTATTGACTTTAAGTGAAAGTGAAATTAGGGTTTTTGCTTTACCTAAAATTATAAAAGAAAGGTCAATTGGTGGAGAGGACGCACACACTTGTATTTCGACAGAGACAAGATACAGACAGGGAGAAAAAGTAAGATAGAGGATTTAGCTGGGAAGACGGAGGAGCGAGCAGCAGGATCACCGAGCTGACAGGCAGGATAGAGCCCACATGGATTGACAGGCAGCAGATGCAGAGGGAGGCCGTAGAGACCGTATGGATTCCGTACAACTGACGTACAGTTCGTACGGATTCCGTACAACAGCAGTACAACCGTATGGATCCGCACGTGTGGGAGACCGTACAGCTGGGACGTACACTCACGAAGGAGGGTGCTGAGGTTTAGTTGGGGTTTGCCCAGTGATTCTGCCGGGTATTGCATTCGCCAGGTTTGGGTGAATTTGCAATGATTGTAACCGTTCCATATTTTCTCATAATAAAATCTATATTTGACTACTGCACCGGTTTTCCCATCTTGGGTTTTTTCAAGAGTTTCCATATAATAGTGTCTATATTGTGATGTGATGTTGTGATTTATTTCTTAGTTTTATATTTCGCTGCATACTGTAAAAGATATTCATGTGTGGTTATCAATAGAGATTTTGAATGCACCGTTTAGCCCTAGCTTGAATATTAAAAGAAAATTTACATGGTATCAGATCTCTAGTGAGCTAAAGCTGAGAGATTTGCAACACCAGTGATAGATCGGGGGTAGATCTATAGGAAGACACAAACCTAGACTTCCAGATCTAGGGTTTGACAAGTAACACTTCACTGTGGTTGTGCAATTGAGAGTTGAGGACAAACTCCAGGGGCACAGAGCTTTCCTACATGGAAAAAAAGGATTACAAGGATCCTAGACGTCAGTGATGCAAATGAGCACATTGACTCCACAAAAGTTGCACCCAAAGATCCAGTAGATCTGGTAGCTTGGAAGAAGATTGACTCCAGAGCCATGTTGATTATCATGGATGGAGTGAAGGACCATATAGTCCCTCACCTTTCTGGTAAGAAGACCGCATAAGAGATGTGGACGGCTTTGGAGAGTCTGTACCAAAGCAAGAACAAGAACCGGAAGATGGTGCTGCAAGAGAGGATGCGCAACACCAAGATGGCTAAGGGAGAAGGAGTGGTGCCTCATCTCATGAGGCTCACACAGATCAGGGATGAGCATGGAGCTGTTGGCTCTAAGATAGTGGATGAGGAGCTAGTTTAGATAGCCCTCAATGGCTTATCTAAGCCATGGGACACCTTTGTCAAAGGTGTTGTGGTTAGGGAGAAGCTCCCTGATTGGCAGAGACTATGGGATGACTTTGTGCAAGAGGAGACCTGCATGGGTCAAGGATCAGGCTCATCCAGCAGTTCCCCATAGATCGTGGATGAGGAGCCTCTAGTCCTTATAGGGAAGAGCAAGGGTAAGGCAAAGAGGAAGAATGATGGTAAGAAGAACCTTGACGTGTCAATGGTCAAGTGTTTTATCTGCCACAAGCAGGGACACTTTGCCTCCCAGTGCCTAGATATGAAGAAGAAGAGTAACACTCAGATGGCTGGATCTGCAGAGGTGGATGATTTAAGCAGGAACTTCGATGAGGAGTTTGGCTTGATAGCTTACATGGCAAACACCATAGGGAGCAACATATGGTACATCAACAGTGGAGCATCTAGTCACATGATTGGACATAAGAGATTCTTCAGAGACTTGTAGGAAGGTGGAACATGGATCCACGTTTAGCTGGGTGATGATGCGCGGTATCAGGCGCAGGGAGTTGGCACTGTTTCATTTGAGAGGGAGACTGACAAACCCCTCAGTTTTGTTGATGTGTTATATGTTCCAGGATTGACCAAGAATGTCATATCAGTCTCCACTCTAGAGGACAAGGGATATCAGGTGAAGTTTCGAGACCATAGAGTGTATATCAGGCCAAGGGGTCAGATAGGAGCTTGGATCGGGTGATTGCCAGAAGGAGCGAGAAAGTGTATAGACTACACTTTGAGCCTGCAAAGGCTCTAGTCAACAACAACAGTCAGGGTGAGATGTGGCATAGGAGGATGGCACACTTACACCATGGAGCACTGAGGCACTTGAAACAGGCTGTCATTGGAGTTCGTCAGGTACAGGAGGAGAAGCATAACCACTGCAAGGGTTGTGCTTTGGGGAAGAACATCAGGAATCCTTTCCCACAGAGTGAGTACAAGTCTAAGGAGCCCTTGGACTTGGTGCATTCGGATGTATGCAAACCTATGAGTGTCCATTCTTTCAGTGGTTATAGTTACTGCGTAACCTTCATTGATGACTATTCCAAGAAGACCTGGATCTATTTCCTGAAGGCCAAGTCAGAGGTCTTTGAGAGGTTCTAAGAGTTCAAAACTCTCGTGGAGAACCAAAAAGGAAAGAAGATTAGGGTGTTGAGGTCAGACAACGGGGTTGAGTACACCTCCAATGAGTTCATGGAGTATTGTTCGGCAGAGGGGATCAAGAAGGAGCACACTATGCCCCATACCCCACATCAGAATGGAGTTGCAGAGCGGAAGAACTATGGTAGGAGCAGCCAAGGCCATGCTATTTGATCATGGATTACCACTATTCCTTTGGATCGAAGCATACAGGATTGCAGTGTACATTCAGAACAGGTGTCCCCACACAGCTTTAGGGAGGAAGACACCCGAGGAGGTCTTCACAGGAATTAGGCCAGATGTGAGTCACATTCGCATATTTCGCAGTTTCTGCTATTGTCATGTTCATGCTGATGCTAGGAAGAAGTTGGACCCTTCTAGAGAGAAGGGGTTACTTGTTGGTTATAGCGAGACTTCAAAGGCATATAGAGTTTACATTCCTACACGCAAGAGGATCTTTGTGAGCAAGGATGTCTAGTTCGATGAGGACAGGGCCTTGCAGAGATCTATGGACTTACCATCAAAGCAGCAACAAACACAGGACATTGGGGTCAAGTTGGAGGAGCTAGAGGTATAGGTACAGGTACAGACACAGGGCACAACAACTGGTAGTCAGAGGGAGTCAAGTGGAAACGATCCTCGTATCTTTGATGGGGAGGATGAGCAACACCAGGAGACGGACATCCAGCAGCCGCAACATGTAGACATTAGGCCAAGGCCTATGTGGTTCAGGTCCACAGTATAAGATTCCAGGCAGGTGTATCTTCCATAGAGATCTTTTAGACGGAGCGTACCACCAGAGAGACTTAGTTATATGGCACTGATGGTAGAGTTGATTAACTCTGAACCTTCTAGTTTCGAGGAGGATGCACAACATGACGTGTGGAAAAAGGCCATGGTTGAGGAGTACGACTCAATCATGAAGAACCAGGTATATGGGAGGTTGTGCCAAGACTTGAAGGCAAGAAGGTGGTGGGATCCAGGTGGATCTACAAGGTAAAGCATGCAACAGATGGAAGCGTGGAGAAGTAAAAGGTACGCTTTGTGGAAAAGGGGTTTTCACAAAATGGGGGTATTGACTATGAGGAGACCTTCACCCCTGTAGCTAGGTATTCTTCCATTCAGACTAGTATCTCTTTAGTAACAGAGCTGGGTTGGCAAGTCCATGAGATGGACGTGAAGACTTTCGTCCTCAACAGAGTGATAGAGGAGGAGGTATATATTGAGCAGCTAGAGGGGTTTGATGTGGAGAATAGGGAGACGCATGTATGCAGGCTGCATAGAGCTCTTTATGGGCTCAAACAGGCACCTCTAGCATGGTACTCGAGGATAGACAACTATCTACAAGAGATGGGATTTTGGTGGAGTGAGGCTCACCACAACCTGTACTTCTTGACAGGTGAGGTGCCTCATACTGGTCCTATATGTGGATGATCTCTTTCTAACAGGAGATGGGGGGCTGATTGGAGACTGCAAGTTCAACCTTCCAGTGGAGTTTGAGATGAAAGACCTTGGGTTGATGCATTACTTTCTGGGCTTGGAGGTTTGGCAGAGGGATGGATGCTTCTTCATTGGACAGAGGAAGTAGGCAATAGAGATATTGAAGAGATTCAGGATGGAGGACTGCAAGCCTATGGCCATACCTCTAGTTTCCAACTGGAGGAAGATTGATGCATCAGGGTCAGACGGATTTGATCCTACCTTGTATCGTCAGGTTATCGGATCGCTTATGTATCTGGTCAACACTAGGCCAAACATTAGCTTTGCAGTCAACTCTTTGAGTCAGTTCATGGTGGACCCTTAGAGAGTGCATTGGACAGTTGCGAAGCACATACTTCGCTACATCAGAGGTACAGTGGAGTATGGATTGGTTTATGAGCGCAGGGGGAGTGTACAGTTAGCAAGATTCACAGATGCTGATTGGGCAGGATGTGTACACGACAGGAAGAGTACTTCAGGTTGTTGTTTCAGCATTGGGTCAGGGGTTGTCTCTTGGTTCAGCAGGAAGCAAAAGTCAGTTGCATTGAGCTCGGCAGAGGCTGAGTACATGGCAACCACCATGGCTTCTTGTGAGGGTATGTGGCTGTGGAAGTTACTTTCAGGGTTGTTCGAGTGTGAGCTAGAGGCTACAGTAGTTCACTGTGATGATCAGAGTGGCATCAGCCTATCTTAAAATCTAGTGTTCCATGACCGGAGCAAACACATAGACCTCAGGTACAACTTGAGAGATTGTGTTTAGAGAGGAACCATTCAGTTGGAGTACATATAGGCAGATGAGTAGGGGGTGGACATTTTCACCAAGGCACTTTGCAGACAAAGTTTTGTGAAGTTCAAGGATAAAATGGGGTTGCTACCGAATCCCTTCCTTGTTGAGAGGGAATGTTAAACTAGCAGCAACAATGAAGGTCTTCCTGCATGCTTGTGTCCTTGAATGCAGAAGACTTAAATTAGGAAGCCAATAGTATTTAATTATTTTGGAAAATAATTAAAGTGATCTTATTATTTATTGACTTTAAGTGAAAGTGAAATTATGGTTTTCGCTTTACTTAAAGTTATAAAAGAAAGGTCAAATGGTGGAGAGGACACACACACACACACTTGTATTCCAACAGAGACAGGATACAGACAGGGAGAAAAAGTCAGACAAAGGATTTAGCTGGGAAGACGGAGGAGCGAGCAGCAGGATCATCGAGATGACAGGCATGACAGATCCCACACGGATCGACAGGCAGCAGCTGCAGAGGGAGGCTGTACAGCGGGGCCGTACACTCACGGAGGAGGGTGCTGAGGTTTAGTTGGGGTTTTGCCCAGTGATCTGCCGGATATTGCATTCGCTAGGTTTGGGTGAATTTGCAGTGATTGTAATCGTTCCATATTTTCTCATAATAAAATCTATATTTGACTGCTGCACCGGTATTCCAATCTTGGGTTTTTCCGGGGGTTTCCATACCCAAAATAATAGTGTCTATATTGTGATGTGATGTTGTGATTTATTTCTCAGTTTTATATTCCGCTGCATACTGTAAAAGATATTCATGTGTGGTTATTGGTAGATATTTTGAATGCACTGTTTAGCCCTAGTTTGAATATTAAAAGAAAATTTACATGTCTATACTGTTCTTGATCCTATCCCGTTTGCCTATACCCTCAAGCATGAGGTCTATGCAATGTGCAGCACATGGGGTCCAAAATATGGTTTTGTATTTGCTTTCTAACATCTCATGAGAAAGAACATAGTTATAGGCATTATCTGTGATGATCTGAACAACATTTGCCACCCCCACCTCCACAACAATTTCATCCAAAAGCTGAAATAACATCTAGCATCTTCTCCAACTCCCCAATCAAAGGGGCTAATTTATATTGATTATTCTCTGTTTTTGCCTGAATGGTTTAGCCCCTTCTTTCAACAGTATAGTATGATAGAATATGTCTCCTTTTTAAGCTTTGGGCGAACACATCTCGATACTCAAGAATGAGATTTTCAATAGCCCATCTCTCCCTTTCTGATATGTTCTTTCCAACCTTTATAATTTTATGATTTTCTTCAAAACCAATGTTCAGCTCAATGTATTCCTCAGGCTTGCTCGCTTCCTTCTTTTGCTTATACATGTCATGCCTGGCAAATACCCTTTCGAAAGGAACGACACTATGAGGAAGTTGATTGCCTTTAATCTCTTTGATTTCCAGTTCTTCTTCATCTTCACCTACCCAGCTTATCTAGTTTTCAGAGAATTGATGGAGATTGTTTAAAAACCTCACAATTTGTGCATCATCATGAAAGGCTTGCCAATTATGATAGTTATCAGGCACAAATGTTTTGAAAGCAACTTTAACCTTGTATTCTATGGAAATCAGTTCATCACAGGGCTAAAAGGTTTTAGTGGACACTGCCAGTGAATCGACTTGCATATATCGCTCCCTGGGGATTGCTTCAATTGAAAACACATTGAGAAGTTCATTGCGATCCCATACCTCATTCCTGTATTTCTTCAATTTGTTAATTGTATTGGCAGAGAATTTATCCTTTACCTGCATCACAATAATATTGGAATCTCCAATTGCTTAAAGCACCTTGATTCCCATGTTCTTCACCAATTCTAGACAGTGCACAGGGCCTCATATTCTGCTATATTGTTGTGCGTTTGAATTCTAACCTGTATGATAAAATCTTTGTTGCTCCATGTGGAGATACAAAAACTTTGCCGACAACTGCTCCTCTAGATTGAGTACCATCAAAATACTTTTTCCATGCCCTGCTATCATCACACCTATTTCAGTTTCAACTGTAGGAGCAAACGAATTAGCCAATACTCAAGGTCATAGTCAAAGAAGAGCTGTAAAAGCTGTTAAATACTGATTTTATATACCCTAAATTATATAGCGACTGAGTTTCTTTGTTTGTCATTTTGTCAAAGAAGAGAGTTAAATGGAGAGTTTGTGTGGGCTATTGGGAGCTCAATAAAGTCACTTGGAAAGACCATTTTCCTCTTCCATTTATTGACCAAGTCCTAGGTGCCCTATCTGGAAAGACGTATTTTTCCTTCCTTGATGGTTTTTGCAGGTACAATCCGAGCCAGTTATCCCCTGGAGACCAGGACAAGACTATATTCGCCCATCCTTGGGGAACGTTTGCTTATCGAGTTCTTTTGGGTTGTGCAATGCACTGGCCACATTCCAGAGAGCTATCTTAAGCATCTTCTCTGATTTAGTCCATGACTGTGTGGAGGTGTACTTGGGTGAATTTACAGTTTACAATTGTTCTTTTAAAGAAGCTTTGGCCAATCTTAAGGCAGTCCTCTAGAGATGTCAGGACGAGTTCACATGAACTTGTCTTTGAGCAGCAAAATGTGTCTTATGTTGATGATCAATGGCGTTTCTCTATGGACACTGTATTTCTTCTTCTGGCATTGAAGTTGACCCTACCAAGATTGCTGTCATTTATGACTTATCTGTGCCTCAGAAGCAACAGGATGTTCGTAGCGTTTTTGGCTATGTTAATTACTAGTAGAGATTCATCAAGAATTTTAGTCAAATTTGTTATATAAAAATATATATATAACATAATAAGATATATAAATATATATAAACATTAAATATCAATAGTAATTATTAATATTAATAATTAATAATTAATAAATAGAAATGATTAATTAATTAATTAGAAAAAAAGTAAAGAGATGTACCATTTCGTTTGAAAAGTCACGATAAGGCTTATATAAAGCCCTACCAATGTAATTGTAAATCATCATCATTCATCTTCAATATTTCTTTTATCTTTTCAATATGGAGTTATTTTCCACTAAGTTACCGGATTCGGCTGTCTTTTTCCTTCGAAATCGAAAATCGTCAATTTTTATAGCAAGTCGATTTTATTCCATTAAATTCGTCGATTTTCTTGTTGCTTTCGAATCCAAACAGTACGCAATTTCCAAGAGGAACAAAATCGATTATAATTCGCGCAATTTTGTGGAAGTTCGGCAATGAATTTCACTTTTGAATTTGGTTGGGTATACCTTACCCTAAAATTCGCTGCCTGTGAACCGATTGTTACTCATTGTAAAGCTGAGGTTTTAGTAGTGTCAGTCTGCAGTCACCTTGAAGTTTAGTGAGCCTGCAACCGGTCTGAATATATACATTATTTATATAATTTTTTCAAGATTGTGAATGCTGCGCGATGTCTACAAGCGGCTCAATCTTTGTCACAGATCTCTCACGGATACCAATTTGGAAAAAGACCATGAAATGGTTTAATTATTAATTGGGAGAATGGATTGGATTTTGTTTATAGTAATTATTTTACATTATAAAGTTAAAAATTATTTAAATTCTACATTTATAAATATAAAAATTTAATTCACTTTGTTAAACTACATTTTATTATTGAAGTAGAATTGAGTTAGTTGGGTTTAGTTTTTAATATTTACTATTTAAGAATAATTGAAGTAGAATTTAGGGTTGGATTTTGTTTATAAATAATAACATATAAGATTTCTTTTTTGTTTGTTTGTTTTTTTAGGGTGAACGAAAAGAATCGATGGTATTTTTTTTAAGTTGTGAAGATAGAAATTTTTTAATTTATATAAAAATAGTTTAATTTATTTATTTATAAATATGAATATTTGAAAAAAAATTGGATATTTTAGTAAAAGTTAAATTTTAAATATTTTGATATTTTTAATTGAATAATTAAAACAATTACTATATATAAAGTAATGACTATTCTTATCATCAGCCCTTATGTTGATGTGTTAGTGTTCATATTCACATAGTATAATGAATTTTAATGAAAAAATTAATATATTTCTTAATTTCCAATTTTTGTAGTCACTCGAACTTAATGTCGAATTTTTTGTCGAATTTCAAGGTCCTCGAATTCGAACACGATCTCGAACTAGGTGACTTAGATTTTCCATTGGTTGATTATTCACTTGAGTAATCCTTTAGAATATCCGGATATGGATATTACATTGGTATCAGGGCGAATCTGATTCCGGCTTGTGGCCAAAATTGCCAAGGTTTCCTTGAATTTAGGTCTTTGACCTAATAGTGGCTTTTAGCCATCCATATTCATAGTTTCTTTGGTAAAAATTGGGTTTTGACAAAAAATTTGGCCTTGGCCATTCGAATTTCATTGAAGAAGTATTAATTCCACTTCAAATATGAAGCAGAGACCAAGAGGGAAAAAAGAAGAAGTTAAAAAAGAAAAAAAAGAAAAAAAAATTTCCGCAAGTGAAATAAAAGAAGGGAAAAAGTTAAAGAATATAATTCATAAAACCACACATGGTTTTATGAAATAGCCCATGGTTTTACTTACGATATTTAAATTATAAACGAGTTTTATAAAGTATGCTTTGAGGACAAAGCATCATGAACCGGAAGGCAATGTTATATACAAATATATATATAACATAATAAGATATAAATATATATAAACATTAAATATCAATATTAATTATTAATATTAATATATATTAATATTAATAATTAATAATTAATAAATAGAAATGATTAATTAATTAATTAGAAACAAAGTAAAGAGATGTACCTTTTTGTTTGAAAATGCACGATAAGGCTTATATAAAGTCCTACCAATGTAATTGTTAATCATCATCATTCATCTTCAATATTTATTTTATATTTTCAATATGGAGTTATTTTCCATTGGTTGATTATTCACTTGAGTAATCCTTGAGAATATCCGGATACAGATATTACAAAATTGCAGTCCCACTATTTATCATCAAGGATGTTGCATTCAGTTGGATGCTGGGTCAACAAGCATTTTAGACCTTAATAGACAAAACTAATTTCTGCTCTTGTATTGCATGTTCTGAATTGGGACTTACCATTTCATATTTAAATTGATGCCTCTAACAAAGCTTTGGGTGTTGTTTTCAGATAGAAGGATGCTACATAAATGTATGGCATGTTATACATCAACAAGAATCTTTTATTGAAAAATTGAATTACACAGTTACTGAGAAGGAATTTCTTTTTGTTGTTTATGCCATTAACAAATTTTGACATTTTACTTGATACCCCATGTTTGTGCATGCTAATCATTCTGCTATTAAACATCTTTTAAACAAACCTGCTTTAAATGGTAGAATCATTCATTGATTATTGTTACTTCAAGAATTTGATTTAACTGTACTTGATCAGCTTGGTAGAGAGAATTTTGTTGCAAATTTCTTGTCATTCATTGGTTATTGTTACTTCAAGAATTTGATTTAACTGTACTTGATCAGCTTGGTAGAGAGAATTTTGTTGCAAATTTCTCGTCTTGGATTTCTGGAGACACAGATGTTTAATTGGAAGATGATTCTTTTCCATATTCGCAGTTATTTTCTGTCTGCTCAAACCTCATGGTTTGTAGACATAGCAAATTACTTTCTTGCTGGGTGGTTTCTACAACATTTCTTATACAAGGAATGTTGTGGAATTATCTAGAAGAGAGGTCCTTTCACATAGACCAGTGGATCTATGTTCAATCTTGGCCTGGATCATGCACGCCATCGTTCAAGGAATGTTGTGGAATTATCTAGAAGAGAGTTCCTTTCACATGGATCAGTGGATCTATGTTCAATCTTGGCCTGGATCATGCACGTCATCGTTGTGTTTGAGAGGATGAAGTGCATGACATCTTGAAGGCATACCATGATGAGCCTTGTGGTGGCCATGTTGCTGCTCAACGGACTGCTCGTAAAATACTACACAAGGATGCCAAAGAATATGTTCCTCACAGTGATTAATGCCAGTGGATGGGGAAACCTACCCAGTTTGATGAATGGACCTTGCAGCCATAGATTTCTTTAGAGCCATTTGATAAATAAGGCATTGAATTTATTGGGCCAATTAATCTACCCTCAAATCAATATGATTACATTCTGGTTACCTTACTAAATGGGCAGTGGTAAGACCTTTGAAGAACATAAAAGAGGAAATAGTAGCTTAATTTTTGTAGGTAGATATCTTTACAAGATTTGGTGTACCTCGTGAGCTTGTGAAAGAGCAAGGGACTTGGTTTACTTCCAAATTGATTGCTGTCCTCATGGCCTTGTACAAGATCAAGTACCATAAGTCTACGGCCTATCACCTTCAAGCTAATGGGTAGGTTGAAGTCACGGACAAAGTAATTGAGAACATTCTTACCAAGACAGTGCAGATGCATTGAAAAGATTTGGCCAATCGACTTCCTGAAGTTGGTTGGACTTATCATACAAAATGGAAGACTACAGGATTTACACCTTGTGAGCTGGTATATGGGAAAACTGTTCTCTTGTCTATTGAGTTTGAAATTGAGACACTTCAAACAACTATTCAGTTGGGGTTGAACCTTTCTACAACACAACATGAATGCCTTTCCTAGCTGAATGCATTGGATGAGTTTTGGCAACAAACCCTCTAGCGTACAAATTTAATTAAGCTGTAGAGAAGTCAATGACATGATTGTTTCATCAAGAATAAATCTTTCAATTGTGGTGGCTGGGAACGTCACTTTGGCTCTAGGTTCAATTTTTTCAAGTGGACATGACAGACCTGGTGGTTGGGTCCTTATGAGAAAGATACAATGTTTGATAATGTTGTTGTCAAGTTGTGTTCCATTGACTTTGATTGGATTCGTCTTATGGTCAATGGGAACTGTTGATGCACAAACTAGCAGCCCAAGAAGATGGACAAGCAGATCAGCTGCTAACCTGACACAACTATGAACTCCCAACCCAACGTGTCACTAACGAAGGGAGTATGTCACTTTTGGCTTCCGAGACCCAACAATAAATGAGCCTAGACTATCTAAGGGGGAGACCTTGGCCAAGCTTTTGCCTAGGGTTATCTGAAAACAACCCCAAGTATACACCTAGCACTGACTTTTGTGGGAGGTGTCTAAAGCCTAGGAGTGGATGACAACTAGACACACTCTTTATTAAAGGTTATTAGACATTATTAATATTCCAGTACAAATACATTCACCATTAACCATAACATTTAAGATGACATCATTTGCAGTAAGAAAATGAAGTACAATTCATCAATAAACAATCATGAACATGATATAAAGTAATTTAACCATTTAAAACCATATACATCAGTAAAAGATATCAATAAACAATAACATTTGAGTAGCAATATTTTGTATCCCCCCAACCCAGGCTTGAATGGACAGGTTTTAGGATTCCCAAGGGGGTTCCCGATATACTCAAAGGTATGTGGGGTCCGAGTCCGTGTTCAAAGATTTGGTCAATGCAATACTACACTTTGGGTACCAGAGTTGGTAACAATAGTGACCAACATGGATCTAGCTGTATAGAAAACACCTGTTTGCACTTTCAGCTCAAAGGCTACTGAACCAACTGTTTTGTAATGTCCTCTTTTAATTAAATCACCTAGAGACACCTGTTAACCTATTTTATTCCCATAGGTTTGAGCGAGTATTGAAGAAAAGGGAATAACTGAGGACTAATATCACTAGGAGCATAAAGGAACACCAATTTAGTGTTATTAGATCATCAGTAGATTATAGAAGGCCATTGGAGCAGATATGAACCAGCATGCAGAGCATGCGGGCCTTATTTCATATTGCATGCATCAATGAACAATTAGGTTTGCATGCATGCAAAAGTAATTTCATGCAAACCCTAAAAGCTATATAAGAAGATAACCCGAACCAAAAAGGCATCTGTTATCATTATTCATTTTGGAGATTAGTTTCAAGAGTAGCATCGGCAGTAGCCACAACAAGAAGTTGGGGTTGAGGGCATGAGCCATCAACTAACAGGTGTTTTCAGCAGCGAAATCGATCTGCCCTAATCATTTTCGGATAGATCACTCATATCTATCATTAGCTCTTCACAACATTCATTCTTTTGCAGAGATCTAGCATACAGAGAAGGACAATATTATAGGGGTCATGTTTTATTGCTGGGAAATAGCTGGAAACACTGGGAACAATTCACCTTGCTTCAGAAAGACCTCATTCCTTCCGCATGTCTCTTCCATTCTCTCCGGAAGGATCATATCATTATACCTGGAAATTAACAGATCATCTCTTGCACCATTCAAGAAGTTACAAGCAAACACATGTGGGAGAGAGGGCATCTCACTATTCCAGAGAACCAATTCGCTAGTGTCCAAGAAGGATTTCAAAGTTTTGCAAGCATCCACTAAAGTCATCAGGAGAGCAATACTACCATACGTGGAAAGTCTTAACTCCATCCGTCAAGTATTGAAGCAGTTACGAGCAGATCATCATCCAAGAGGGGACATTTTCCTTGCATGGGTGAATCACCTAAACCCAACAACATGTTTTTGGAGTTAGAGTTGTTGCATGGCATGCATGTCTATTGTATACTGAAGAACCATCACAACTATAATTATTGCTATGTTACTATAATCTTACTGAAGCCTATTTCCTATTTTATCTCCATTTTTGTCATATTTAGGGATTTTGGGCACGTAACCTATTTTGCATGCAAATCTAATTATGTTATCATACACACCTCAAACATATAAATCGACAAACAATCATCATTATCTGTCGGTATAAAAGTAGAATATCAATTGGGATATTACAGTGGTATCAGAGCACGTTCCTCGCTAGCTATGGGCTTGAACATGAACAGTAAATGAATCCAAAAGAAACTGCTTTTCTGACTTATAAAAGACTGAAGAGCAGGTACACAAAGGATCTAGAATTTGAAGAGATTAAACTGGAAGACACAGATTCAAACATGGACCCAACAAGGATACACTTTGATAGAGAAAAGGGAACAGGGGAACTGGAAGACAGAGCATCATTCCAAAGCTTGGTTAGCACTTTAAATGACTTAGCTAAGGGACATAAAGAGAGGTTACATGCTATAAACATGTTTGTTATTAAGCCAGAGCAGGGTCAGAACCTATGTCACATGGTTCGGGTTCGAATTCGAGTTCGACGACCTTAAAATTCGGTTCGAATTCGATTTTTTTTATAAAGTTCGAAATCAGGTTCGACATTAAATTCGCCAATATACATATTTTTTACAATTTTAAATATTTAATAAAATTAAACTATTCAATATATTTTTATATTTTATGAATAATAAACACATTTTAATACATTACTATATTAAAAACTTTCACTATTTACTATACATACATTAAAACACTTAATATTTAATATACTAACTTATATTTTAAAACATTTAATATTTTATAATAATAAGTTATGTAATGTAATTTATTTATAATGTATAAGGTATAAAAAAATAAATACATGTACCATTTATTTTACGCTATAATAACCTACAAATTTAATATATACATTACAATTTCATATTCGAATTCCCGTCGTGCAATTTTATATCAAATTCCCATCAGGCAATTTTATATCAGCAAATTGACACAAAATTCAAACAAACCTCGGCACTGGTTACGGGTCGTCTAAATCCATTCAATTGTGATGGCTACTCCAAGTCGGAGAACTTGTTTGCACATGCCACAGAGGCACAATCTAAAAGTCAGAAGAGTCCAGGCCTGTGGCCCGTGGGATAATTCGTCATCATATACTTTATACAAAGCGAAGCATAGTGCAGACGGAGGACGCCACCACTGCCTACCAGAAAACCCATAAATTTCGTGACCGAACCCCAACGAATTTACCAGCTTCAGTGGCCTACAGAACCGCAAATTTTATGACCGAACCTGAACCCGAACATCAACGAATTTCATTTTTTCCATGAGGTTCGTCGAATTTCGAACTTGAAGGCTCAAAATCGCGAACCTTGTGACATAGGTCAGAACAGTGTACCAATTTCATCGGGAGATAGAGGATCCACTAGTAGTAGCGGGAAACATGCATACACTCATATCCATAACACTCCTCACATATACAATAAACCTTCCAGACCTACCATGCCTCACTTTCTGGAAAATGCCATCACAAGACCAGTCATACCAACCGAACCTAGTGAACCATTTGGGGATTATCTACAAGAATACAAGGATTTGGGAGATGAGTTCCATTCCACTATTTCATTCTCAGACTTCTGCAATTTGAAAAGCAGGAACCAACCAAGGAATTTTAACAGAGGTTTTACTCAGAACTATGAATTACAGAAGATCGTAGGCAGGTTGACCATTCCTAATTTTGACGGATCTCGCGGTTGTTCGGCGAGAATATGTGTCCAGAAGTTGGATACTTATTTCCAACTAAACCCTATGACAAAGACGTATGGCATTAAATTGGCTACCTTACATTTGGATGGAGAGGCTCATGAGTGGTGGTACCATGGGTTAGTGACATTGGTTCGCAACACTATCACTTCATACAGTGATTTCACACAGAGGCTCATGGAGCGGTTTGATCAGAAGAACCCGGAGATACATTTCAGAGAGCTAGCACAACTCAAGCAGACTAGCAGTGTTGAGGCCTTCATACCAGAGTTTCAAAGAGTGGCAGTTATGGTAACGAATGTATCCGAGCAGATTGGTATGTTATTTACAGAAGCTTTGATGGAGCCTTTATGTGGATGGGTGAAAGCCTACAAACCATCCACTTTATAGGATGCCATCAGTAGAACTCGAGACCTACAAGATTTTGTGCCCAAGAACAAGCCCACACAAAAACCTTCCAATCTGCCGGAAAACAAGGAAAAGACAATTCCATAGAAGGAATGGTTGAACGAGGACACACAACGAGATTTGAGAAGGAAGAACTTATGTTTCAATTGCAAAGAACATTGGGTACCCGACCACAGATGTATGGGTAAAGGGAAGGTACACTTCATCGAAGTACTTTCAGATAGCAACGAGGAAGATGAATTGGAGCAGAAATAAGATGGAGAATTGCATAGTACGAAGTTGGAACAATTGCCACAGATAGCAACTATTGCTACCCTCACAGGAGTCCCCACCTTCCATACTATCAGGATTAGGGAAAGTATCCAGGGACAACGTGCCATTGCTTTAATTGATGGTGGGGCTACCCACAACTTTATAGATGCCTCTTGGGTAGAGAGGAAAAGATTTCCCACCGAGGACTTTGAGGGCTTTACCGTTGTCATGGCTGGCATTCACAGGATGAAATGCACACAGAGGATACCTCAATTACTGGTGCAACTTGGGAATTATACATTGGTTGACGACTTTTATGTGGTAGATGTACCAGACACGAGCATTGTTTTGGGAGTACAGTTGTTGTACTCAATTGGGAAATACTCACCAAATTACCAAACATTAGAGATGGAGTTCCTGGCACCAGATGGGAAAAGGGTAGTCCTAAGGGGAATTCCCAATGAAGCTTCAGGGTCAGCCACAGCAAAGGGAATGACCACCATATTCAGGCATGAGGACAAGACTTGCACGAGAAAATGGCCAACTCCAACACATAAGACTTCAAGGAAGGACTAGTGGTATGAAAAGGGCTTTCCGGGTAGACCTCCAGATAAAAGTATGATGCGCACTAGGGAATTCAGATGAGGAGCTGAATCTAGGATGTTCAATCCTCACAGGTACCCGAGAAGAGCTAAGGAGGGAATACAGAGCATGGGTGAGAAGAAACATAAATTCGAAGAAAAAGAAGAGCCACCCAACAATGGAATAAACTGGTTGATAAAAATGGACAAAGAGAGATGGGGATAGATGGTTCGGTATATTGGTTAGTGATTACTTGAGGATAAGCAATTTTGAGTGGGGAGGATTGTAATGTCCTCTTTTAATTAAATCACCCAGAGACACCCCTTAACCTATTTTATTCCAATAGGTTCGAGCTAGTACTAAAGAAAAGGGAATAATTGAGGACTAATATCACTAGGAGCATAAAGGAACACCACTTTAGTGTTATTAGATCATCAATATATTATAGAAGGCCATTGGAGCAGATATCAACAAGCATGTAGAGCATGCGGGCCTTATTTCATATTGCATGCATCAATGAGCAATTAGGTTTGCATGCATGCAAAAGTAAAGTCATGCAAACCCTAAAAGCTATATGCAAAGCCTAAAAGCTATATAAGAAGATAAGTCGAACAAGAAAGGCATCTGTTATCATTATTCATTTTGGAGATTGGTTTCGAGAGCAGCAGCAACAATAGTCGCAACAACAAGTTGGGGTTGAGGGCGTGAGCCATCAACTAACATGTGTTTTTGATAGTGAAATCTATCTTCCCTAATCACTTCCGGATAGATCACTTAAGCCTATCATTATCTCTTCCCAACATTCATTCTTCTGCAGAGATCTAGATTCTAGCATACAGAGAAGGACAATATTACAACGTTTTACTGCTGGGAAATAGCTGGAAACACTGGGAACAATTCACCTTGCTTCAAAAAGACCTCATTCCTTCCGCATGTCTCTTCCATTCTCTCCGGAAGGATCGTATCATTATACTTGGAAATTATCATATCATCTCTTGCACCATTGAAGAATTTACAATCAAACATGTGTGGAAGAGATATCATCTCTCTATCCCAGAGAACCAATTCGCTAGTGTCCAAGAAGGCTTCCAAAGTTCTGCATGCATCCACCAAAGTCATCAGGAGAGCAATACTACCATACCTGGAAAGTCTTAACTCCATCGATCAAGTATTGAAGCAATTATGAGCAGATCATCATCCAAGAGGGGACGTTTTCCTTGCATGGGTGAATCACCTAAACCCAACAACATGTTTTTGGAGTTAGAGTTGTTGACTAAATATGGTATTTTGGATTCCAATGGAGTAAAACCTTCAATTTGCAAGGACATCAGAATAGCCCTTTTATGGTAATGATTTTATTCTACAAAAGATGCAACTCAAGATAGCATCAAACCATTAACAAAAACCTTTTTTACAAAATTTTACTAATTGCGACTTAAAGACAGAGGAGTAAAAGAGAGGCCGAGTAGTGCTTAAGAGGACTCAATGATTTATTGCAAAGGAAAAGGCTCTCTCAAGCATAAATAAGTATTAAACTTATACAAAACTTATTGATTGCAAAAGTTGGAAGGAGGAAAACACTAATAAAGGGAGCTGAGTTAGATTACCATGGCTGAAATTTGTCACAAATAGGAATAAATCTGAAATCATTGGGACCTATATGGCACTCATAAGATTCATCAAGAGTTTATTAAAATGGCAAACCTTTCAATAAATTTTTTATCCAATAGCAACTATGATATAGGAAGGGAGGCCGAATAGGTAGATAAAGCTAATGACTGAGTTTCAAACAATGGCAAATACAATTTTTGGCAAATCTATTGTGGAGACCCAAAGCATGCAATATCCAGATTTGAAAAGGGCCAAATATGCCCAAGGATACCAACAACATGCACTAAAATTTGGCATGAACAACAAGGTTATGAGGACATTGAGGGGTATATGATATATATAGTCATCAATAGGAAGTTTCAACTTTCTACTCAAACAAACCCTTATAATTTTTTTTTATCAAATGCAACTTGCATAAGAAGGAAGGCCTTCTAGGGTTAGAAGAGAGAAAATTACATAATTTTTTATTTTATTTTATTTATATTTTGAAATTTTAGTTTAAAAAAATGAAGTTTTACTAAAATATCCCACATCCATAGTGAGCATTCAAGGGAAGATCCTTTATACAAGGATGGAGAAAAATAACCCAACAATTTTAATGGAAACTAGCTATGATTCAAGGGTTTAGGATTTTGAGTTAAAAAAAATACCACTTGATAAATAAAAATACTTGGATTAAATTCTAAGAAGCTTGAAAAATGCTAGTTGAAAAGAGAGGAAAAATATGTTAAAAGGTTTTAGAAATTTAAGCAAGCCCCTCGTCTTCAAAGCTTCTCCTCTTGATGGATTTTTCCAAGCACTTACCAAAAATAGAAACAAGGATTAGATAAATGAGTGAAGATAAGATAAGATAAGATAATTTTATTTATGTCCAACTAATGACCACAAAGTAGGTCAACGGGACTGTCGGTTTACAATGGTGTTCATACAATGCGGGAGGACCAAACGATCCCCTTTAAAAAAGAAATACTATGCGGAAAAACAGAAGAAAATAAAATCAAAGCTGTATAGTGCGAGTTGGGCTGAAGCATGAAGTTCCTGCCCCAGTCTCGACACCATAACCCTGCACTGGGACGGAGATGCTTTGGTGGAGAAGATCCTGGAGCCAAGTTGATTGAGGAAGGTCTAGTACTCCTAACATCCGAGGTTGAATGAGGAAAACTGAGGGAAGTGTAGTAGCGTCTGCTGGCCCGAATACGAGTTGGTGGGTGCGAGGCGACCTCTAAGGTACTGCTGGTGAGGTCTGGAGGGCCTTGTGCGTCTCTCAGGGGGAGGTCTGGTACAAACCTGCTGCTGAGATCTCGTGGGTCGAGATCCATAGATCCTTGTTGCTCTGGAAACTGGATCGGTATCTGAGTCGGTTGATCTCTTGGTGCCCCTGGCTATTGGTAGCGCTTTTAAGAATGTCGTAATCCTCTGTGTGGTATCGGGTCTGGTCGGGGGCTGAAGAACATGTGCTCGAAACCTGAGAGCCTCCTGAATGTAAAGTGCTAAACATCTCTGATCAGTGTATCTGAAAAAGTTGGCTAAAGTCTGAGGGCCTCTAAACAAGCAATGGAAACGACCTCTGATCTCGTAGTATATAGGACATCTGAAGATAAAGTGCGACTCGGTTTCCACTTCCTGTAGATGACATAGCTGGCAGATCCTGTTTGTTCTATCAATCTAGTGGTTTGTCTCTATCCGAAGTCTATGGGATCCTACTCTGAACTGTCCGAGAGGGATCCAGAGAGCATGCATCCAGTGGTGGAAGGTGCACTGGGTCAGACAATGAGCCCGTCTCGTATCTCCAGGAAATGCTCAACATAAAAGGCCATCTTTGGGCGCAACCCTCTCGGGGGATTCACCCAAGTGATCTGAATGAATTGCCTGCAAATATCCTCCTTGATGATCTTATTTAGCTCTTGTCGGATGGGTAGAAGGTGGCCGGGAGCATCCAGAGAGTGCCGAAACGAGGCAAGACGATCTAACTGGATCCTTGCAGATTTGAGAAGGTCAGAAACCCCTGTGAACCAACATCTAGTTCTGCTTGAGTGAGTAGAACGGGAAATGGCCTCAGAAGAGCAATAGGATAAATATGGATACCTGTCCCGACCCTTTAACGAGTTTGCAAAACTCCAAATCCGATGCAAGAAGGAAACCAGTCTGAAGATCGTCTCAAGGCGGAAGGGCTGGGCCCCAAACTCAGCCAGGATGATGTGCTGCGGTATTATCTTCTTGCATTTGTTGATGCGCCGAAGAAGAAGGATTTGGACTCTCTCAGCTGAGGCCCAATTCGACTCGAGTAAAGAGGGTCCCCAAATTTATGATCCGTATAGAACAGTAGGGTGGATCAAGGTGTCCATAAGGTTCATCTTGGACGAGATATCCTGGAAGTGATGACGAAAACACTGTCTCTTGAGGAGAGCTAAGGATCCGTACCCCTTGTTGATTTGAGGCTAAAGCGTTGGTCGTAGACTGAAGCGGGGACCTGAGAACTGCACCTTGAAGTAAGTATAGGTACTCGTAATCTTGACTTCCTCCCCGTTGAAAAGGAAGCGAAAGTCTGAGGTTTTCTACACCCCATTGAAGATCATAACCTTTGTTTTACCCAAATTCATCGTCAACTTTCGAAGATCACAAAATAGAGCTAAGGCATCTAGCTACCTCTGTAGGCCTTCCGGGGATGAAGATAAGAGTACTATATCATCGACAAAGAGTAGAATAGAGATCAAGACCTGGTGGAGGGTACACCTATCTATGTCATGGATATGCTCATGGAGAAAGACTTCCAATTCATCAATATAGATCCCAAATAGGGTGGGAGACAGCGGGAAACCCTGTTTAACCCCAATAGTGCTTCGGATGAACTCAGACAATCCTCGAGCTGTGCGAAGGAGACCAAGGACGGACTCATACAGGCGTGTAATAGCTGTCAGTAGGGTCGTTGAGATGCTAATATCTCTGAGCCTCTACAATAAATATTTTCTTGTGACCGAGTCAAAGGCTTTCCGGAAGTCCATGAAGCAACAATAGAATTTCGAGGAGCGATGGCGTGCCTCCTCAATCACGACACGGAGGGTAAATATATGGTCAATAGTCTGATGAGCTGGCCTGAACCCTGCCTGACCCTGGGCTTTGAGGTTTCTCTGCTCGAGATCGTTAGATAACTTCCTATGAAGGACGGTGGCATATAACTTCGAGAACGTGTGGCCTACCATGATCGTTCTGTAGTTATTAGGATCAGAGGTAGATCTTGACTTGTGAATCCGATAGATAATATGATGTGACCAAACCGGAGGAAAACCTTCACGCACCACATGGTTGAAGAGATCAGCCAAATAGCTAACTAGAGTGCGGAGACCGTGCTTGAAGAACTTTGCTTGGTAGCCTTCCTCATCTGCTGCCTTGCTGCTGTTCATCACCCAGATGGCCTCCTTGATATCTCTGTCAGAGAAGAGGTGGCAGGAGGAAGGTGGGGAAGCGACCTGGATTTTGGTCTGTTTGGGGATGTCATAGAGATTGGAAGTGTGGGAGAACATGGAAACAGGGTCGAGGTCGGATGGGAGAGGAGATCCCTGAGGGAGGATGGTCCCCCATAAATTCTTGGGGGAGTGGGCGAGGAGAGCTGAGAGCTCCCGTCTTCTCTAAGAGACAAACTGTCGTTTCTTGCGACGAAGGAGACTACGGTAAGAGGTTTGGATGTCAGGGTAAGTGGATTGGGAGTGGCGGAAGGCATAACGAAGTTCTCGGTGGAGGGTTTTGCATTCATCATCGTACCATTTGTTCACGGGACAAGAACCAGGTTTAGGGGAGGTAGAGGTGGTACGAGTGGAATGGGGAAAGGATTTAAGTGCAGCCTCGAAAATTGCAGATGAGAGGCACTGATACTTAGCGGAGCCCGAGTCAAGCGAGGAGAAATAGGCCTCAGACGGGAGAATTTGTCGGAGCGCAACCAAGAAGATGTCGGGGTCGCCCTTGTCGAAGCGAAAGGTGGTTCGGATCGGGTTCTGCGGGGAGGGATGGGTTGGCGAAGGAGGGTCAAAATGGAGAGAGAGTGAAAGAAGTGCATGGTCAGCAAGGGGGATGGTGGAAATTGAGAGGTTTCGAATAAATGGGAGCAAGTTCTGGCTGGCTAAGGCGCATAGTCCACCACACTAGCCCCTCCTCCATGAGGCCGACAGGTGAAGAAGTGAGAGTCCGGGAAGCAAGGAAGGCCGTTCAAGATTAGCAACTCATGAGATTCCCCTAACTGTAAGAGATATTTGCCATATGTTGTAGTGGGCCCCAAGGGCATCCTCTGATATCCGGTGAAGGCCTACCGAGGCCGGGTCGATCCCCTGGGTATAGATCACGTCCTTCGATCGGTCATGGAGGGGGATCTGGAGATCTCTGGTGCGAGCATTGAAATCCCCCATAAGTATGACCTTCCTGTCAGTAGAATACTGGGTGATGCTGATGTACAGGTCCATAAAAGGGTCCCGATCTGCTCCCTTGTGGAAGAAAAATTTGACAAAAATAAAATAAACCCTTTAAACCCTAGATTTAGTGGCCTTAGGGAACATCGAGGGGCAAATGGAGTCTTAAGAAAAATCTAGAAAAATTAGACAACCCAAGGGAGAGTGGAAGACAAAGCAATCCCCTTCCTTGATATCTCAAGAAATCCCCATTCTCCTTAGCTCCAATCCATTGATCAAACCTGCACAATTCAAGATGTGAAAGAAGCCTCCTATCCTAGCACAATCTCAAACACGGGTTAGCAAAATGTTTAGTGAACACATATGAGTTATGGAAATAAGCACATCAATCTATATCCATATAGGGCAAGGTTGCAACAATCATCAAGTAATTTACTCAACATAAGCTAAATAAATAGATATTTACGTTAAGCCGTTATGTTTTCTCCAAAATTTCCACAAAATCTCCTAAGAGGATCTACAAGCCACCATTGAATAGCCAAGCCAACTAGAGAGCTAGAGGAAAATGAGTATAATTCTATTATTCCCAAAAATCCCCCCCCTGGCCAAGGTTAATACCTTTCCTTTTATAACACTAGGAGGGCACCTTAGGGTTTTGGAAAAGTTGAAAGTGGTTACATAAAATATAATTTCCAAATTGGATGATCCCTAGGTGATCTAGCTCTCAAGGGCTTAGATTCACCTCTTAATTGCAAAAATATTAAAAAATAGTGAGGCGATTTTCCCAAAGAGGGTACCTTCACTCTTTTGAGGAGAAAATATTCCAAAAAATACAAAATACCATGACTCCAAGCCAAGTACTAAGGGATGGAAGCAAAGCGTTCCAATAAAACCATGTGTTGTATTTCCTTAGCTTCTTTTACCAAGTCGTTTTCCTCAAAAAGGCCTACATGTGTGCTATTAAGGAGCTTGATCCACGTGCTTTGGCTTCTAATAAAAGAATGGGACTTAATCTCTTGTTGACTTTTTAATCTCAACCCTTGATTGGATATTTTGTTGTAGTATTGAGATAAAATACAATTTTTTTTCCTCAACACATGTGCCATGCTCAATTTAATTAAAATTACTTAGGAAAATTAATTGAATTTTTCCCTAATAATTAAAAAGTGAAATTAGAAGCTCTTGTGCACTTTTTTAACTTCTATAAATTAATTAGGCTAGACTTAGGATTTTTTAAATTAAGACCATAGTCTTAGCCATAATTAATCCCAAATGAGCTGAAATAACCCTGTTTTAAACGTCCACCCTCCATGCCTGAAGAACTGACTGGAGGCCAACGTTCCCTCTTTCGATGCTGGATCTGTATAGTAGGGTCCAAATGGTTCCTAATGATGCCAAAACGTTTCCAAGATACCCACTGGAAGCTTCCCATGCATGCTCATGAAATTCTGCAGGATGCCCATTGACGAAGTGTAAATTCAGGTTCAGATCTTGCCCAATTGGTGAGGGCATTTTGAAATGCAAGTAGATAGGATGAAAGTACATGCCAAGAGGAATACATAACATCGCTTTGATTGAAAAAATACTGAGATTTGATCTAGAAAGTACATCCATGAAAATATGCACTACAGTCACTAACAAAAATCGCACTACCTTTTTCAAATGATTGATCTGTGGCAGTAGATCAATCTGATGCCACATGTCTAGATAAAGGGCTAAATGGGTTTCCAAAAATGTCTTCAAAATAAGTTTATACCAATTACAACTCAAGTTATAGCATACCCTCCATTTGGCCACCTTGAAACACTGTATTGAAGAAATATGATCTAGCTGAGAAACCCTGATACATTGGCTAGATGATGTATATCTATGTCAAATGTCCCTGATTGACCAGCAACAAAGAGTGTCCATGTTGACAGATGCAAAAATACAAGTAATTGTCAATAGTTGATTCATTATATAGCTAGCTATGCCTTGCATGATGATATACCAACCACATAGATATATTCAAATAGATTCGTAGGATGCATGAGTTATCCATTAACTAGTACTAAAACAACACCAAGGCATTAATAAGAGCTCTTTTCTCCTTTGGGGGTGGAGTTATCATGGTCAATTAAGGTTAGTCAAGTGATTTTTATGGCTTAAACAAATTAATGGATTCTGGACAATAGGGGCAAGGGGAAAACTTTGTGTTCTTCACCATTTTGACAATCACTAGGGATGTGTCTCACAAAGGGAGTCATAAGTAATGAGGTAACCTCTTGGTTGGTCCTAGCAAGCCACCTCTTTATATTTTCTTGTACTTTTTCTTTTGCTTTTTCTATCTTTGTACATTTTTCCTTTTACCTTTGATATTTCTTCGATTGCTCATTTTTATTCTTGAAGGTGACAGTTGAAAGATATTGGCCTTGGATAACCTTCTGGGCTTCAATCAATACATCCTTAGCTTCCTTGCTAGCAAGCGTCCATAGCCCCGACAGAGTTGCCACAGTAATGCCTTTTATGCCAAGTAGGCTTAACCTCTTAATTCAAGGAAATACCTACCCTTCCAATCGACACCTTATTTGGCATAGCAATAGGGGGTAACTTGTTTTAGACTACACCTAAGGGAGAGCATTGCTCACTTGGCAATTCCGACTATACTAGAGGGCCATGTACTGTGAAAGAAAAATGACCCACAATCATTCAATATTCATTGCTACAAATGATCAATCCTGAAGGCTAAGACACCATGGATAACTGGGAGGTCTTCGTGGTGAAGAGTTCACAGAGGGGAGAGGTCTAGAATCCATCTATCAAGCTTTAGCCAAAGGTTGCAGAACAAAAAATGAAGTGAGTTATGGAGGATGGATGATAAGGCTATAGGTGGACCCAAAGAAAGGGTTAAGATCTCTTAACAATACTAAGGGTTACGTTAGTGACTTGGATAATAAATATACCACACATCTTTCACCCTAGTCAACTGTCAACCTAAGGGTGATATTGCTAGCTATATTCATTAAACAATCACAAAGCATTCTTATTCAGTTTATAAGACATACATCATCATCATCATGGCATGGCATATAACAATTCATAATTATCCTCTGATCATCCATCATGTAATACCACATTCATATGATATGGGGAGCCCAAGAGCAACAAAGGTGGACTCCCAACCTTTGGGAATATTGCAAAAGTAAGTCTTTAGGGGTGCGCCACAAAGTGTGGCACAATAGGAGCCATCTCAAGTTGTATAAAAAGCCAAAATCTAGGGAGGAGTTTGTCTTCCATCTGAGGACATCAACAATTAACTATTAAGTTTGATTGAAGGAATCCAACCTATTGTTTAGATTGATCACACAAAGCTGCCATTTTAATCCTAAAAAGACCTAGGAAATCTTGCGATGAAAACCGCATGGGGCATCACAAGTTATAGGGTTATTTGAAAACTAACTCACTAGTGGGTTATCCTATGGAACAAACATAAGCAATAATCCTATGGTGAAAATGTTTGGGCACCCCAAGATAGGGGATAGCCTGAAAACCAGCTTGGTCGTAGGCTTCCTCTGTAGAAAATCAAATGTCTATATATATATAAAATCAGAATAGTAGAACCACTTGAGAACAGCATTCTACATTTCCTTGCTCGATCATCACTTTGCCTTGCTATTGAACTCCAAACTCTGTGTTGAGGCCCACCATTATTACTTTTCATATTACCACAAACTAGTTCTTTGTGTTGTAAAATTCCATTTTATCATTGTGGCCCACCATCTCCAGCTGAGTTGATATTGAGATGTTATTTGTGTTTTTGAGTTACATTTCCTAGTTTCCCTTACTACTATTATATTTCTTTTTGCTAGATCTAGACTTCTAACCGTTCATGATGCTAGGCTTCTTCAACACAACTCTATATGTGCTACATGTAGGTAACTTAGGTAATTTACTCATATTCTACAACCGTTCATGATGCTAGGCTTCTTCAACACAGTTCTATATGTGCTACGTGTAGTTTTAAATTATTAAGGGCGAGTTGCTTAAAGTGTGTTAATTCTTGGTTTGGCACAATAAAGAGCTATCTTTAAAAGCGAGTACAAAGCAGCAATGCCAGATGTCCAACAGGGAGAGAACGAATCTCATTAATGAGTACCCCCCTAACTACATGCCATGTTCAATGTAACCTCTCACTTCGACAATAATACTTTAGATGGATTTCCCTATTATACTAGTCACTCGAAATACCCTTTTTGATTGAAACCAAAGATCAAGCAAAGCTTGCAATGGTCACAAGAGCATAGTTGGGGACTTGAGTCTTGGTTTGTTACTTTAAGCAAAAAGTAAATGAATAAAAAATAGCTAAACTAATCTAATCTAAGAAAAGGAAAGTAAGCTAAGGTTAGTAAATAAAAAAATAAAAGCAAAAAGAAAAGAAAATACACGCCACGGAAATGATATTGACCCCCCAAGGGAGATGGGGTCTAGGCACGAGGTAGCCCACTTATTTTATTTATGATTTTACGATTCTAAAGTGTTTGTGGCTACGCTGTTGGGAGTGGGGAGCGGGAGCGAGAGCGAAAAGAGAAATTTAAAAAAGATTCTGTTTTGGGAGCGTTTTCTATATAATACATATTTTAATATATTTTGATGCATATATATTAAAAAAAACATGTATTATGCCAAATTAGCTATAGAAAACATAGATATAACCATTTAATACACATATAACATCAATCATCTAGGAATTATCACTTGTAGCATTGTCATCAAATGATCAATCATCAACATCATCAACCTTCAAATTTCAACATATAATATTTGCCATCAACAAATTCTAAAAACTAATAGTCTAATAGATAACATCAACCATGAAATGAAACAAAGCATCATCATATCATATTCAATGAATCAATACCAAAGAGTTGTAGGATCATAAGATGATAAGAATCAAGATGCAATCAACAATTTAAAGTTCAAACTTCAAAGTAGGCCATAATGTTTACAAAATAGGCCATAATAAACATGAAATACAAAGTACTATGATACTATCTAGTAATCTACTAAGTTTTTCTCTTGCCACGAGAAAATTCCAATTTTTTTTCTTGTGTTCTAGGTGGAATAAGAGCTGCTGGAAGTGATCGTGGAACATGAGAAGAAGATGAATGGCCTCCACGGATTGTCAGACGTTGTGAAGCTAAAGGCAAAACTCTTGCATCTCGAAATCTGCTGGTGGTTGGGGGTGGCATCTCTGATGTATGAATCGGATCACCCTCATGATCACCCAATAGTTCATCCTCCAAGCGCTCTAATGCAATGGCTCCATCCTCCACATTAGCCTCCTCTGGATTGTTGTCCCAAGTAAAAAAGTTCTATCATTCTTGGCCGCTTCACAATAATGGGACAACAACCTCAAGTTGTAGTGCACATAAACCAAACTTTCGTCCCGTTCTATATTCAAAATGTTTCTCTTGACATTGTAGATGAAGTTGTAGGTGCTCCAACACCTCTCTGAAGAAGAATTATTGACAACCTGTGAAAGCACCCTCATTGCCAATTTATGCAAATATGTTGAACCACTGCCATACATGTTCCACCAACGGATAGGATCCAACCTCTCTCGATCTTTGGTTGCATCCAAGGTACCAAAGACTCCATGTTCACTGATGTATTGGCTCAATTCACTCCGTACTTGAGCACAATCCTCCTCATCAGGGACCAACTTGTCTAATGCAAGCATATACCCATTTTGCACCTTTGGATCTATGTGTGGTATTTTCCTAACTCCACCGCCAGGTGCAAGTTGGGCCAACTAAGATGGAGAATAATATTTTGGGGTAAGGACATATGCAAGGGTATGAAGTGGAACATTCAAATTATCCCACCTTTTGACCACATGTTTATGAATATGGTCATACAAGATTGCATCTCTTTGCTCAACAATGTCTTTGATTTGACCAAGCATGCTATCCATTTGTTCATACACCTCCCCAATCACCGGATGATCTGTATTTGCAAAACGAATCATGTTATAAACGGGCTTGGTGAACTGTAGAACATATTTAACATGTGCCCAGAACTGACCATCAAGAACGGTGTCCTCCACCTCCTGAAAGTCATGTCTATCAGATGCGCTTGTAGCTCTGTCTTTCAATCCCTGCCATGAATCACTTGAGACCATACTAGCCAATGCCTCTCTTACCTTCAAAAGCCTCCTGAAGGTGAGGTAGTAGCTAGCAAATTTAGTCTTCGCAATATTCAATAGCTCCAACCTAGAGTGATTGCAAAAATGTGGTGGGCCATGCTATGATTGGTGATAAATTTTATCATTTTCTTACCTCTCTTGTACAAGGCACCAATCCATAAGTAACTAGGGTCCTTCATCTTAACAATATCATGCATCAAAAGGTTCAATGTGTGAACCAAACACCCTGACCAAAATATGTTGGGATACTTATCCTCAATGATTGCTCGTGCTGCCTTATAATTAGCAGCATTATTTGTGATGACTTGAATGACATTGCATGGCCTAATCGTTTGAATGGTTCCAAGTAAAGCTTGTGCAATATTAATACCAGTCTTGTAGCGATCTGAGTAGTCATGAGCTGAAATGAAGACCGCACCACTAGCAGACACACCAAGAATACAATGGATACCCTTGTCCACCCATCAGATACAATGGATACCCCATAGTTGGACCAATCATTTGTAAACTTTCTAAGAGCACTATTGATTTTGGCTCTTTCCCTGTCAAGTCCCACGGTTCTAGCTTTGTCATACCTAGGGCTCCTATATCCTTTAGGGGCACCATTGATGGCTTGTACCATTTCATGCCAATAGGGTGAGTGAAGAACATTGAATGGCACATCACATGCATAGAGAAACCTGTAAATTTTCGAATCCACATCATCTCTGCAACCAAGGTCAAGGAAATCTGATAATGTTTTTCGCATAGGCGAGAATCCACTAGCATGGGTGGATGATGATCCAGATCCACTACTAAACATTCTCTGTGGGGATTCAGATTCGACCTTTGATCTCTTGGAATTGTTTTGAGCGACCGCTTCTTCCATCCTGTATTTGTTTCTTTCTTTAGCTGACACTTTGTCACATGTTTTGACTCCAGTAGCCTTACCTTGATCACATGGCATAAGCCCACACAAATGCTTTCTCACATGGGTATATGAACCTGTGTAAGTTTTATTGCAATGGATGCATGTAAACTTCGTGGTTCCACCCCTTCTCCTTCCCCCAAGCCTTGTCACATACTTCCACAAAGGTGTTGTGTCTTTTTGTTTTTGCCCCTCATCACTCTCAATCTCCTCGTCCTCCTCATTCTCTCCCTCTTCCTCCTCCTCCTCTCCATGGTATGTGCCACTTCCTATCTCTTCATCCTCATCATTGCCACCACCAAATCTACTTCCCACCACCACCATCATGAGAAGAATCGGAACCAAAAACAAAAACCACATACCCATCATGCTTGTTGATTCAATATGAGAATCACTTCTTGCCTACAATAGAATGATGGAAAAGAAGAAATTGGAAAGAGTAGAAAAAAAACACATACAAGATTTAAAATTTTAACATAGTGAAATATTTTTTTCAAAAACAAAGAAAGATTGGGTTTTTAGAGCCTACCTCTTTAGCTCTTCAAGGATGGTTGAATGTTGCTATGGAAGCCTTCAAACTTCCTTCTAAGCTCTCACAAATGGAAGCTTTCAATGTCCCCTTCAATCTCACTTCCAAGCTCCTACAAATTTGCTCTCAAACAACTAGCAAAGCCACAAAAACAAAAAAAAAAGCCATTGAAAGGGAACTAAAGATTCCAAATAAAGTGTTAGAATCCTAAAAAAAAGTTCCTAATCTAAAGTACTGTAAGATAGAAAAATTTACTGAGCACAAGTACTGATTAAAAAGCTAGATCTACTTGGAAAATTGAAGCTTTTAAACTTAGATCTAGCCTTTAAAAGGAGTGCATACATAATAAACTAGTTTTTGATATTCTTGAAAATGAAACTACTTTACTTAAGCATACAATAATAACCAAGAAAAAATTAGATTTTTGAGAATGAAGAAGAAAAAGTGGCTTGATCCCTTAGAAAGCTTGGGCAATGGAGTCGCCTTTGGTGGAACATCGAGGGACTATGTCCTTTTGTAAAGTCTTGAAGATGAAGAAGATGCTTACTCGTTCAACCCCTTCTCCAAGTGAGATAACATGCAAACTTAGAACTTTTTGCAAAAGGTATGGTTAAATAGTTTGGTGCCACCTACAATAGAAGCTTGGAAAGCATGAGAATTAACCAAAAAAGACATGCAATGGAAAGAGATGCAATGTAAATAAACAATAAGATTACGAAGCAAACTAGCTTTTCTAATCTTGTCCTACTGGGAGATAGCTCCCTTTCAAAGGCCAAATTCAACCAGCTACAATGCAAAAAATACAAGAAAGATTATACCTCATAAGCACTTGATAGTCTACATCCACACATGAAGAGCATTACACCAATTGTGACCTCCAAAGCCTTTTATTCCAAATAAAATAATGGCACAATGATTACAAACATCAAGTGTTTTCTCTCAAGGTCGAACTAGTTTGAAATGAGAGAGACCACTTGCTTAAATAGGAAAAGGGGGGCACAACTGGCTAAGGAGGGCGAATTGTTGATGAAATTGTCATTGATGCCAACGAGGACTTGCAATAGCCACTCTTTTAGGGGTGATGTAAAAGCCCTATCAGGATCAAGCTGTGTGTTCCAGTGTCCTTCATTCATGAAAGATATTTGCTGCCTGCAATTGCAAAATGGCTGCTCAAGTTGTGGACAAATGGCCACAGAGTGCACACTTATTAACTGAAGAATATTTTTATAGTATGTCGGCCCAGAAATAGAATGTCGGCCCAGAAATAAAATATTTTTTATGTCGGCCCAGAAATAGAATGTCGGCCCAGAAATAAAATATTTTTTATGTCGGCCTAGAAATAGAATGTCGGCCCAGAAATAAAATATTTTTTAAGTCGGCTTAGTCAAACACAAAGTCGGCTCAGTCAAAGTTTTATTAAAAAATAAAATATTTTTTGTATGTCGGCCCCATTAAAAATTAAAATATTTTAGCAAGTCGGCTCCCTAAAATATGGGTGAAATTAGTATAAATAGAGGCATCACGATTTCATTTTATGTGTATTTTTTTGGTGGAGCTCTGCGATTTTATGTCTGAGGCAGGCGCAGGAAATTTTTGGGACAGTTTGGACAGCTCGCTGGCTGAAGGAACAGCAGTCTGAATTTTTGTTTATCCGAATTTTTCCCCCAGAGATAATTATTCTTGGGTTTTATGACAGTCCCGAGCCATCTATAGTGAACATACAGTCCGAATTTGCAGTGATGGTTGCTGCTGCTTTTATGAGTATGAACCTGAACTCTTGAAGTCTTTACACAGTCTGAATTTGCAAGTCTGGAGTGACTGAGGCAGCCTTACCTGATTCTTCACGGAGATATTTCTTTGGGGTCAAAACACAAACTAACAGTCCTGAATTTTGTAAGCCCTAAACTCAGGTTCAAGTCTGCAAATACATAGTGAGAAGGTATGTACAGTCTAATTTTTTTTTTGCAAAGGTTGACGCTGTCACTTTCCCTTATCTTCTAATTTTGAAGCAGTCCAAGCTTGACCCTGGTACAAGATTGATGTGCTCCAAAGTCGACAAAGTTTGCAACCATTCTCAGTCCAGTTTTGGCATGATTTGAACTTCTTCCCCACCATATACACAATCTGGTTTTGATTTGTGTGGGAGGTTTTGCACAGCATAACAATGATGATAGCCCTTTGGAGAATGTGCAGTGCTAGAGTCTAAGCTGAACACACAGTCTGAGTTTTTGCAGCAGCAGAAAGAAAGGGGAGCGTGCCCTAATTCGATGACTGTGGAAATTCATACTCTACCAGCATACACCCTGACACTTCGAACTTGCATAAGGAGACACAGTCCTAGTTTGAGACTTGGTTCAGGGTCCCTTCTTAGCACACACAGTCTGAGGTAAACAATTCGAGGTTAAACAACTTGAAGTCTGAGGTTGAAATCATACACATCCCAGGTAAAAGGTTGACATACAAGGTATGTATGATTACTCAGGCATGATAAAGTATGAGTAGTGAATGTATGTGATATACAATGTATGTAAAGTGACATGCACAGGCAATGTGTGAAAAATAAGGTGAAAAATACAGTGTTTGGAAGCAGCAGATGTATACCCTATGATGATATGATGTTGAAGAATATGGACTGTGATTTCACTGAACTGAGGAAGAAAATTTCAGATGAACAGTGGACTGAGGCAGCAAGCAGCAGCACATGAATTTGGTTAAAATTTGGATGATGCCTTGCTCTGAAATTCGGGTAGCAGCATATGACAGTGAGCAGCAGCATATGTAACCTCTCTTTAGGTCTGATTTTCAGGTATACTCGGTGAACAGCAGTCTCTAAATCTGAATTTTAGATTGGTTTAGCACAAAACATTGAATCCTAAAGGCACTTAAAGTCTGCTTGTCAACACAGTGAAGATTCTCTAGCTTGAATAGAACATCCACCACTTGCACAGTATATAAAGAAGGGTCATCTACAGCCAAAGGGTTGAAGAAACACAACATAGATTTGATGAAGTACAAGGATGACACAGTCTGCAAATTAATTCACTGTTCACTTCTGGTATGTATGACAACTTGTGAAATGATAATTATAGAGATAATGATGTAGTGTATGCATGAGTGTCTTGATAGTACATAGAAGTCTTGACAGTCTCTTTTGGGAAAAGTATATGCCTGAATGTGAGATACTTGACTGTGAAAGAGTAAGGATGGCATACATATCT
>LPNX010465187.1:53399-96392 GCA_001517045.1 Pseudotsuga menziesii | reverse complement strand
TTGAAGGCATGAGCAGATTGCTGAAGAGATGAGCAGTAAGTGTTTGAGAAGACCTCTTGATCAAGTTGTGATAATGACAGTTTGAGATCTATAGCAGCAGACAATGATATTTGATTCAAGAAGTGGCAGACTTCATGACAGTCACAATATTGCAGCAGATTCATCCTTTGGGATAAACACTAGCAAAAGGAATATCTGTGGAGTGAGCTGGGCATCTTCGTGGAGTCCAGAATTGAAGACAAAAAGGGGTTCACTGAGTCTGACAGAGGACACCACAGAGTTGGCTTTGATCCACTTGTGCAGCAACAAATCTACACACTCTTGAGGTGTTACATACACAGAAGAAGAACTGATCAGCAGTAGAAGCAGCAGGGATGATGAGCCAAGATGATGAGCAGAGATTAATGAGCAGCAGTGAGCAGTGGTACAGCAGAGTTGTTGTGATGAGCAGAGAAGATGAGTAGCTTTGATGTGTCAGAGATTTCTTGATGATAACACATTATAAATGCAAGCTTGTCTTGCTTCTGAGGTTAGGATACCTCAAACCCTTCTTAGCAGGGTCTAAGAAAACCAGGCAGGGTCCTGGATACAGAGTAGGTGCTCTATGTATCAGTAGGTGCTGATTTTGCCTAACGATTGTAGCCGAACCAAAACTAATATAAAAAGATTACAAATTTATATGATGTGGTGTTCCTCTGTGTGATGGCTTTTGATGATTTAAATGCTTTTGATTTGTGAATGATGAAGTGAAAGATGCTTATGGAATGATTAAGAAATTAGCAGAATAATTGTATGATAAATTGGTAGTTAAGTGTGACAGGTCAAGAAAAGTTGTAAAATTGCTTTACACTGATTCACCCCCCCTCTCAGTGTCAACACGAATGACAAGTGGAGAGGAGAGAAATACTATGTGTGAGGGCGAGTTTGAGTGAAGAGGAGTGAACTGGGAGAGGTAGGCGCCACCTCTCAAGAAGTTGGTCGTCCCTCTCATCCTCATCCACCACCTCTCCTCAAGAAGTGTGCCCCCTCTCAAGGCTGCACCCTCCTTTCCTTGATATATGTGCCCAACTTCAAGAGAGATCTCAATCACATCTTCTATCACGAGATTTGGCTCCTTTCTAACTCACCTTTGACTCAAGAATGGATTGGCTCCATTGAAGAGGATTGAAACATGTCCCATACATGTTCCCTAATTTATGGGATGCTGATTTTTTTCCCTTTTATCTTGTCTTTTTCACTTTTCAAGAGAAAATGAAATTAAATGATTAAAAATCACTACTTTCACTCTCAAAGTGGGTATATGGGTAAAGTGGGTGCTTGGGGTTAGAAAACGAGCACCCCCATGGAAAATTACACGTCCTAGTACCACTTTTATAACTTATTCAATTTTTACAATTAAAATATCCCCTTTTTTGCGGGAAATGTTTTATTAACAAAAACATTAAAAAATTCTAGGGGGACTTAACGCATGTCCATAAGACTCTATAATAATGAATAGCATGGTAATATACTTCAGACACTATTCTCTAATAACCCTCTAAGGCCTAACCACCAGGACAATTACTCTAGCTTTGGAGGATTGAGTGAAAAACTTGAAAATTATAAGTTGTTGAAAAGCAATATATACTTAACAAGAAAAGAACACTCTAGAGTAATGTACTGAAGACCAAATCCTAGGAAGGCCAAGCCTTTTACAAAAAGTCGTCATGCTATGTCATTTTATTACAATCCCCCCAAGGGGGTATGGCACATGTGTAAAAAACAGGGCCAGAAATGGCCAGCTAGACTTTTGAACTTTGAATTTTGAACAAGTAAATGTTCAATCTTTGGCGGCTTAACTGCAAGTCCATCCAAGTGCAACTTGGGGGGTAACTGGCCACCAACAATTAAGCAACAGAATGATGGGATAAGATGACAATAGAGTGGGGGAAATTGGATGTCATCATAACAGAATAAGAACATCCTTTCTCCATGCGTAGGGAACACTATGAGTATGTATCACTTGTGGCATTAGTGTTGATGAAATGGACAAAGTTTATTCACTGAAATATGAACAAAGTTCATTTACTAAATAGCCAATGTAAAAAAGACAATAGGTTAAAACCATATAGGACATAAAATATATAAAATAAATGAAGACGATATAGATGATATATTGATACAATGCCTTACAGCAGTGTACTTATATGCTTTGACTAGTCACGATGGTTGAAGAGTCATGCCCTTTAGATAGGTCATGTCCCTTAGTTATGATGTGACACTACATTTATCATTATTAGTTAATTATTTGGTGTTTATATCTATTATGTTCATTACATTGCCTATCCCTTCAAGATGCTTTGTCATTAAAGCATTTTATGGACAAGCTTATGTCTTTGTCCTAGCTTGTAATCCCTTCTCACGATTCTCTGTTCTTGAAGCAGTGATGGTTGAGGATATGAGATGAGATAAGTTACGAAGAATTGAGCCATTGTGAAAGAGTCGAACCATCCCATTTTGGTTTTTTGGCAAAACTGTGTGGTGACAATTTCTATGAATTGGGAAATGTTAAGATTCCACATTGAAACTTCTAGTCAGTACAATAGGATCTTCAGTCAGATTCTCATGTTGATTTCGTCTTTGATTAGTTTGTTGAACAATACAATGATTATTATAATTAGGATGACAATAAGGCATCCTTGTATCTTGTGTCTTGTCTTCGGAACATTTGCGTTTTGAATCTTCTTGGTTTGTGATGTCATTTGGATCTATGTTGGTTTCTGTTACCTCCTATATTGTATGAGTGTCCACATGTGATATTTATCACAAATATCATGGGGTGACACGCTGATGATATATTCTTCATATAAGACCCAAGGCCCTCATGGGCTCTTAGGTTCCAAGAAATTTACAAGTCATTTCTAAGTTTCTGGTACTGGTATGTAAGCAATTTAGGAGTTTCATGCAATGGAGGCAAAGAGGAATGATGGGAATCAAAGCAATCTTCTCAATAATGAAGCATCTAGTAGAAGGAGAATGTAAAGCTCCAACATGACCATTGGGTGTCAAAATTCCAAAATCTCCTTGAAATTCTTTCTAGAGCCCTTGAGACAAGAAACTCCCTTGGGAGGCAAGCCAACCACAACAGGGAAGGTTGAATGTTCCACTGGGGATGCTAGGAGAGGTGTGTGGGACACAGGGTCTTTGAAGGCCACTGCCCAAATTAGGGCAAGGTCCTTACAAAATGGAGAGTCATCATCCAAGCAAATCTGTCACTAGATTCTTCAAAATGTTGTGTACAAATATTCTAATTTTAAAAATTTGTTCCATAACCTTCAAATTTTGATGGGGCTTCTTTCCACAAAATCATTGGAGAGAATCTGCAACTCAATGAAATCAGCAGTGGTATACAGCTGATAACTTGACATCTCAGCAGAGAATTACATGTAGAGCTAGCTGTCAAATACCTTGGAACTGTTGAGGTTGTTGTGGTGGCCCTTGAAGATGGGTCATAAAATCCTTTTGAACCATCCGAGATTGTAGCCAGTGGGACTTAGAACCCTAGGCGACAACCACAATGATAAAAATACCTTGTATATCCAACCGTGAACTCCTCTAGGAACCCTCAAAACATCCATGAAGCAGGCAGCATCAGGTACTCTCCATAAAAGATACATGACTTAATAAGTTAATTAATCACTAAAGTCATTTTATTTAATTCCTAACATAAAAGAACTATACCAAGTAAAATGCTATTCCAAGTATTACATTATTGTATCACCATGAGAAAATATAAACTCTATCATGTTCTCTGGTGATGATTGGCACAATGTGTTCTAATTGGAATTTTTTTCTAGTTTTTTGAATTCTCACAGAAAATTCAAAATATAATAACATCGAAGTCATGCACTTATTTATGATACTCTCTCTCTCTCTATATATATGTATGTATGTATGTATGTATGTTAGTATTCGGAATTGAGTTCAGGCTTATTATTGTTTTTATTAGCCTGTATAATAGGGAATGTGTTCAGTTACATTAAAAGTAGAACTCAAATAAAGAAACGTCTTAAAAGGTAGGGAGTCATGACTACTTTGAAGGCGTGCAGTATGGTGATGCTTTCTTCCTTGTTTCTCTGTTTGGTTCTGAAATGTGGTCTATATAATGGCATGCATTATGTAAATCATGTATTTTTTCATTTAAATTTCTGTTTTTTATTTATATAATTAATTTATGCTCCATTCCATTTGGAGTCTTCCCGTTCTTGGAATTCCAAGTAATTTGTTGGCTTCCTTTTAACCTCTCTGAGTTTTTACCTGTTCAGAATGCCAGAATTGTTATTGACAAGTATGAAATTATGCTTCATTCATTGGATTCTATTGCTCCTGTTGGGATTCTTCATCCTTCATTATTCCATTTGGAGCCCAAATTAGAAAACACAGATCCTAGGGTAAGCAATCAAGGGACCTTTATGAATAGATCTGTCACAGAATGGGTCATTGAAGTTGAAGGAAATGATATAATTGGCATCTGTGAAGATGCCAATCAGTTAGATACCCCACCAGTGGACCTTGAGATGGATCACAAAAGGAGTTTGATTACTTCAAAGACACAAAATGACATACTTACAATTGGATGTTGGCTACAAAGTAGCCTCAATCCTATGCAAGGTAGATTTCTTCCTTTTTCTCACCACAGTATTGTCATATTTGTTTTTGTTGTCACATATTTCATATTGTAGTTCCAAAGTTCATGTGCTTTAAAATGTATGCCTCATATATCATGATTTCCCCCCTCTTTTATTATGGCTAGTAGTGCACTTTCAAACTTTAAAGTCATATTAAGATCCTGGTTATTCGAATGTAATAATCAGCTTATAAACTTGTGTCGATAATTCTTATATAGCAATTGTTTTGTGGATGCCAGGTTTAGAGAATCATTTGGGCCTTATTCTGAAGGGAATTGAATGTAGGCTTAAAGAGGATCAACTTGGATGGGAGGATGTTCTGTATATTCATCTTTATCTTGCGGACATGAATCAATTTGCATTGGCCAATGATACGTATGTGCGTTATGTCATGGAAGAAAATTGCCCTTGTGGTGTTCCTTCACGATCTACAGTAGAGATTCCTCTTTCTGAAGGAGGCTTAGGGAATGCATTTGTTGAAGTTCTTGCTTCTAAAGACAAGACCAAAAAGGTGCTGCATGTTCAGAGTATCTCGTGTTGGGCACCTAGCTGCATAGGTCCATACAGTCAGGTAACATTAAACAACTTTCTGAGATGATAAAATTTGCTGGAAAAAATGAAAAGAAATGATTGTTTGGCATGTGCATTTATGTTCCATTGACTCCATACTCATACTAATGAGGTTTTTAATTCAAGAAAGTGAACTGAGGACAGTTGTAAGTGAAACAGTGCTCCTGTAAAGATATATTTTAGGCAAATTACCATTACTTTCATACCAGAGATGGTGGAATGATGATAATTTTTTGAACTTACAATTGCTATTAAAATTGTTTGTCTTTAGATTTTGCTGTGCTTCTGTATTCTATATTGTTAAACAGCAGGATGCTGCTTTATTTGCATCTGATATAAATTTTCCTTTTGTTGCAAGGACAGTATTGTATCCTTGTAATCTACTTAACTTTATTGAAGTTGTTAAATCACAGCTGCAAGCTTCCCAACTTCGGGGATAATTTGGAAACTTCTTGTAAATTACTTGAGCCAAATGCTCTTGAAGAGAACTTATCAATTAGTACATCTTGTCTAAGACAGCACAAATTATATTTAAGCTTTCACTAATGCCCAGATCAAGACAAGGTTGGCTACAAACTGTCCTCTTTCATTGTAATCATCCGCGTGGCCCACACCTAAAAAATATATAGTATTGGAAGAAAAGTTCTGTTCAATTTATGTCATCACTTTAGTTTAGAAGTTTGGTTAGATGCATTATATATATTAGGACTGATATCTTACTGATTTGTGCATGTAGGTCCTTTGGATCTAAGTTGCCTTAAAATTATTACTGTCATTGCATAGGAACGTTCTGGATGCCTATGTCTTAAAATTCTTGAGCATACTTAATTTCAACTACAAGTCCACCTACATGCCTCAATTTCTTTACACCAGATGCCAACATACTATTTTGTTAAAGTGTTTTCTTGCTTTCTGGTAATGGACCACAAATATGACATCTGTAGCAGTGTTCCAGATGGTTAAATGCTATTTTATTAGAGCATAACTGGAACACCAGATGGTTAAATGCCATTCTATTAGTCCTTTTTTGGTTTCAGCTAATGGACCAGAAACTGTTGCAGCAAAAAGGCTGAAAAAACATAGAGGTTAGAGCACAGCTGGAATACTGGATGATTTCATGCTATTTTATCAGTTATCCTTTTGGTTTCTGCCATCTGATAAAGGACCACATATTTCACAACTTTGTCTCTTCAATTCTTCACCCTGTAATACATTCCCCAAGTATCAGTACTATTAATGTTATGAGGAAAGCTTCTATGTAGAATGGACCATAGCAGCCAGACTCAAGTCAGAAAAGCCAGAGAGTAAGAGAATAACTTGGACTCGGAAAAATCGTAGCAAAAAAATCCCTAGAAACTCGGCCAATTTGAATGACCCGTTTTTGTGTTCATTAAATGATGCAAGGCGAGATTCAACTTGGATACATCTATTCAAACTTGCTGGACATTAGAAACTCGTGAGTCAAAGTTTGACTCATGAATACTCCCTTAGTTGAGTTTGACTCGCCGGTAGAGAGATTTTGCAGGGCCGTGTAGACTCAACTTGGTTTAGGCACTGAGCTGGGTATGAATTGCAATTCTGAGTTGTACCCATCAAGTCCTGCTACTATGACATGGACATTGATGGAATGAAAAGTCACCGCTTCTGGGAAGTAAACTATGTATTCTGTTTTTTCGCTGATATTGCTTGGTAATGGTATGGGGCTTGGATGATACATCCCATGCAGAAGTTATCTTGTTAGTATTGTTTTAATAACTATGATTTGATGCATTTGGTAATTAAGAAATCTAGCTTTGCAGAAGAATTGATATGGAATTTGTACTCTCGACGTACGTTTTGGACTACAAAGCTTAGTCCATAATCAAGAGAAAGATTGTCTCGGAGATGTGAGAGAGAATGCTGACTAATGAATAAAGATTTAAACCATAATAGGGTCATTAAAGAAGAGGTTGGCTAGTTCTTTTGAGAATAATTTTATTAATTACTTCAAAAAGAGAGTGACATCCATAAATGACGGCACTAAATATGGTTTTTTATGCTCATGTTATTCATTAGGGTGTGAACAAGTGGTTTCCAAGAATTGCTTAAAACCAGCCCATGATCTCTATTAAAATTCTGAGGATGCTTTTCTATTTCTTTTGCTTCCTGAGTCCGCCTCCTATTGTAGTGTGCTTCCATAGCGATCACTGTCACATTTTCCACACATATGAGATGGTTCGATTTCTGAGTATGCTCAGCCACAACTGATTTTTTAATTCTGCCATAGATGATAACTGCACAATGCTCTTTTAGTCTCAGATTTACTCAGCGCCCAGTCTCACCAATGTAAACCTAACCACAAGAGTAAGGAATGAAGTAGACACTCTTTCTCATTTTCGGAACTATCGGATCTTTTGCTTTATCAAGCATGTTCTTCAGAGAATTTCGGGGGGGGGTAAAGGTAGTATTGATCTTTTTTCTGCTTAGAACCTGGGCTATTCTATCTGTGGTCCCCTTGATATAGGGTAGAATAACCTTTCTTTTGCTTTCCATTTCTTTAACACGGTTCCTAATTTCAAAGCTATTCGCTCTTTTGAAGGCCTCCACAATATAACTTTTCATATATATAGAATTTTCAGGAGATGTTTGAATTCTTCATTAATATGGTCGACATTGACAATTCTCACCGCTCTGATGGCAAGAGTGTTCGAAATACCAAGCTTCTGAGATGGATGATGATGAGAGTCTGCATGCATGTATCTATCTGTGTGAGTTTTCTTCCAATATACCTAGTGTGCAAGAGAGCCATCTTCCTTCTTTGTTATAAGGACGTGTAGGAATGGAAGACAATTATTTTCTTGGATCTCCATGGTGAACTTAATGTGTTCAAATTGGTTATTTGGATGTGTGAGGAACTTATCCAAACTCTCCTTTCCATGGGGCCAAATAATGTTGGTGTCTAAGCTGCGGAGGAGCTCCTTCAGCGCTCCCATGAATTGAGGCAAATGCTTTTTTCATTTTTTGGTTTTTGAAACCAAGACATGGTTCCACTTGGATTTTTGGGCATGGTTCGGGTTCATTTAGGGTATTTATTAAATGGTAATGTTAAATTCTTAAAGTAAAAGTGACATTCTTCTGATTTTTCATTTTCTATCCTTTTACTTAAATTTTTAACATTATGATTAATTGTTTCAGGATATTTGAGAGTGGTTCCAATCTCATCAGACTTCATATGCAAAAGTAGAATTTTAGATCCCATTCATAATTCAGTAGACTTAATAGTTTTCAGGATTTCAGGATTGCAACGTTTCCACTAGATTCTATCAAGTATGAGGGTAAGGGATTGGAATTTAATCAAGCACGTGGATCTCTCTGAAACACGAAAACCAGAAACACAATGCAGCTAAAAAAAAAAAAATTGATTTTGATAAAATATGTTTTTATATAAAAAGCTTCGATGATAAATTACAAAGTAAATTCCGAATATATATTCTTTTTTTTCGGGTTGTGAGTTGACTTCATGAAAAGTCACATCTCTTAGTTAGTTTTGTCTAATATATAATTACACTATATTATTTATCATTATTGTTATTATTATTTTTATTATAAAATTATTTTATGTTATAACATTGCCCTCTTCTTTTAAGATGCTTTGTCCTTAAAGCAGGGCAGTGATGGATGTTGCTGAATGAACTTCTCGGTCTCCCATGAAGCATCTTCTTCTGGACAATTCTTCCACTTAATAAGGTATTCATTGATGATGCGAGAGTGCAATATTCTTTCTCTGATGTTGAGGATGGCTTCTGGTTCTAATACAAGTTTCCCTTCTTCATCCAAGGTAGGAAGTGTCGTCTGGGAAGATTGTTTTTGACAATTGTTTTTTGAGATTTGAAACATGAAAACATTATGAATTCGACTCTTGTCTGGTAACTTCAATTCATATGCTACTGGGCTAATCTTTCGGATAATTTGGTATGGTCCATAAAACTTGGGAGCTAATTTATTTTTCCCTTCTTGCTTAAGTGACAATTGCTTGTATGGTTGAAGTCTTACAAATACCCAATCTGGTACGTCAAACTCTCTTTCTGTTCTATGTTGATCTGCTTGCTGTTTCATACGATTTTGTGCCATAGTTAAATTATCCTTGAGTACTTGCATTACTCTCTGATTTTCTTCAGGTTGATTTTTTACTGCAGATACTTTTGCATCACCTTGAACGGATTCCTTCCATCTGGGCGGTGCATAACCATACACTGCTTGAAAATGTGTCATTTTGGCTGATGTATGGTAGTGGAGTTATACCACCATTCTGCAAGATGTAACCACTGTAACCCTCTGTTCTGCTTGTTTGTGACGAAACTACGAAGGTAGGATTCAACACATTTGTTAACAACTTCTGTTTGTCCGTCTGTTTGAGGATGGTAGGTTGATCTCATATTAAGAGTGATCCCAGTTTGTTTGCAGAATTCTTTGCAAAAATTGCTTGTGAATTTGGCATCTCGGCCACTAACAATGATTTTTGGAAATTCATGTAATTTGCAAATATTTTTACAAAATACTTAAGCAATTTGTTTAGTGGAGTCATTTTTCTTAATACCCATAAAATGTGCATATTTCATTAATCGGTCCACGACCACGAAGATTTTGTCCTTGCCTTCAGATAAGGGCAACCCTTCGATGAAATCCATGGAGATTTCCTCCCATTTCTGGGTTGGAATGTGAAACGGGTGGAGTAACCTTGGCGTCATGACATTTTCGCTTTTATTTCTTTGACAAGTGTCATACTCAGCTACATACTTTTGAATGTCTTTATACATCCCTTTCCAGTAGAAGGATTGCCTGGCATTGTAGTAAGTTTTGAAGAAACCTACATGGCTTGCGGCTGGGGAATCATGAGATTCTATCAACACCTTGGTTTTAAACCGAGATGTAGGGCTTAAAAAATCCTTCCTTTATACCAAAGGATGTCATTCCTCCATTCAAATCTTGAACCTTGATTAGGATCATCGATTAACGCACAAGTGCCTTGGTCCTTGGCATATTCTCCTCGGATTTCGTCCAACCAATTTGGAACTGCAACTGAGATTGCGTTAAGCCTTGACTTCTTCATCTTTTCGGGAAAGGGCATCAACAACTACATTGTCCCTTCCTCGCTTATGTAGTATCTCCATGTCAAATGTAGCAATTTTTTCTATCCATTTCTGTTGTTCAGTTGTTGTAGGAGATATTGAAGACTATTGTGATTTGTTCTTATCAAGATTTTGCTCCCTAGGAGGTATTGTCGCCATTTTGTTAGAGCATATATAATGGCAAGCATTTCCTTATCATATGTGGATTTTAAACTGTCTCTTATTGAGCTTCCTGCTTTCAAAAGCTATCGGATGACCTTCTTGCATCAAGATTGCTCCTATCCCGAATCCTGAAGCAACGCAGTCCACTACAAAGGGTTTTGTGAAATCTGGGGTTGCTAATACTGGTGTTGATGACATAATGGTTTTTAATGCATCAAAACATTTTTTTGCCTCATCATTCCATCGAAACGAATTTTTCTTCAGTAAGTTTGTTAGGGGGCCTTTTTATGGGTGTAATTTTTCACATATCTTCGATAGTACCCTGTTAAGCCTAGAAACCCTCGCAATTTCGAGATATTATCTGGTTGGGGCCACTCAGTGATTGCCTTGATCTTACTGGGATTGACTTTGACTCCTTTGATATTATATGGCCAAGATATTCCACTTCTTCTTTTCCAAAAGTGCATTTTGACATTTTTGCAAAAAACGGATGCTCTTCCAAGATGGTTAGTACTTGATCTAAGTGTCGAACATGCTCTCTCCATGTTTTGCTACATACAAGGATATCATCAAAAAATACTAAGAAGAACTTTCGTAAATATGGCTAGAACAATTCGTTCATTGTGGCTTGGAAGGTGGCTAAAGCATTAGTTAGCCCGAAGGGCATTACTTTGAACTCATAATGGCCCCTCATGAGTACGAAAAGCGGTTTTGACTACGTCTTCTAATCTAACCCTGATTTGGTAATATCCTGATCTCAGGGCTAATTTCGAGAAGTACATGGCTCCATGAAGTTCATCCATCATCTCATCAATGAATGGAATAGGGAATTCATTTTCAATTGTGACCTTGTTGAGTCCCCTATAATCTATGCACAACCTGAAGTACCCATCCTTCTTTCGAACTAGCACTACTGGAGCGGCATAAGGGCTTCTGCTCTTTGAAATGACCCCACATTTTAACAAATCTTGGGTCAACCTCTCAATCTTTGTTTTATGATGATGGGGATATCTATATGGTATGATATTTACAAGCTTTGCCCCTGGCTCTAGCTCAATTAAGTGCTCAGTCTTTCTGTTTGGCGGGAGCTCCATCGGAAGCTCTTGGAACACCTTGTGATGTTTTTGGATTAGGTCTTGTATCTCCGGCGGGTTGCTGTCATCTCTTTCACATGTTAGCAACTCCATCTCTTGACATTGAATTACGTAAGCAGGTGCTCCATCTGATGTGATGTAACCAATTGAGTTTGGGGTGCTTGGAAACCTTACAACTTGTACTCTTTTCCTAGTGAATTGAACTGGATGAAGTGCTCTTGATGGTTAGCGGAGTAAGTACCCAATGTTTGCAACCATTGGATTCCCAACACAACATCTACTCCTCCAAGAGGTATGACAAAGAAGTTGGATTCTAGATTATACTCTTGCATTTGTAATTTAACCTTGTGACATTTGACATTTTCCCACATTTTCAATCTTCTTGCCATCTGCTACCATAACCTTCATGTTAGGCATTGGAAAAACAAATAAGTTGAATATTTTAGCGAGATTAACATTAATAAAGTTATGTGTACTGTCGGTATCTATGAGAATCGAAACATTGTTGTTTTTGATATGTGCTTTTAGCTTTAGTGTTTGTGGTTGAGATATCCTTGTAATGGCGGCTAATGAGATTTTTGGTGTATCATCTTCTAGTTCTGAGGCGCAGTCATGCTGGGTTCCTATAACTTCCTCACTTGGCTCTTCATATTCTAAGATTTTTTCTTCTTCTTCGGCTTCGCAAGCATATAGTTTTTGGGGGTTGCTCCTTTGCAAACATCTGTGCTTAGGATCCCATTTTTCTCCACAATTTTTGTACTTTCCTTCCCTCATCCTCTGGGCTTCTAAATTGGGTTTTTCCCCTTCCCTTAGATGCGGTGGCGTATACCTTGAAGTTCTTGTATTTGCTGATTCAAGGAGGATTCCTCCTGGAGTAGTTTTTGTCGAAGCTACCTTGAGTGGATTGTTTAAACTTGTTCATGATCATCTTGGCCTTACGTCTTGCCTTCTCCATAGAAGAAGTGTTATGTAATTCTAACTCTTCCCAAATGTGCGGTTTTAGTCCATGTATGTATGTTTGTAGACGTTGGTCATCGGTTAGTTCTGGAACTCTAGTTGCCAAAGCTTACCATTCACATGTGTACTCATCTACACTTCCTTTTTGCTGTAACCTGGTGATCTTGGCAAAGAATTTTTTCTCGGTTACGCCTTGAAACCTTTTAAGAAGATCATTTTTAAAGGTGTTCCAATTAAAGGAACAAACTCGAGTTGTCGTCTTCCACCACATGTACCAATTGTACGCATTTCCCTTTAATTGCGTGGCAGCGTACTTAATCTTCTCACTGTCGTAGGGTATGTTATGGATATCAAAGTACTCCTCGGCTTTATTGATCCATGCGATGCATTGCTTCTCATCACCATCAAATTTGGTTAACTGTAGTTTTACCCTTATCTGGGATCCATGTGCTTGGGGAATTGATATCGACGGAATGTTAAAGAGGGGAACTTCGTGTGGTGGCGTCCTGTCGGGTTGGCCCGACGATTTAGGCGTATTTGGAGGAGGTGTATTGAAAGGGTCTAGGTTATAGCTAGGTGGGGAATTGAGGTGTGTGACGGTAGTCTGGTCAAGATAGTGTTGAGAGTTTCTTGCGTCTTCTTTTGCTTTGCCTGAAAAGTATTGATGCCTTGCTCTAGTCCTGCCTTGAGTCGTGTTAGTTCGTTATTGTTTTTGTCAATGTTTGACTTGAGTTTTGCATATCTCTTGTTGATTTTTTCATCTAATTGGTCCAATCTGGCATTGATATCTCCCATTTTGGCGATTCCTGGGATTTTCTCCGCTGTGAACCTTGATTCATTTTTATTAGCTGTTTGAAGCCAGCGAGCCACGATTTTTTTATTTTGTTTTATATAAGTATAATAATAATGATTTTTTTGTAAAGCAACAAAGTTCTATTAATTTATGAAAACAAGATATACAAAATAAACCCTGACCAGAGGAGGTCTCAGGTGGTGAAGCCACCACCCAAGCCTCTAAAAAATGGAGGGCCATCTAAGAAAAAAAGAACTATAACTGTTCAAGACTGTAGGATTATCATAGTAACCAGTTTTTGACATAATTACAGGGTTCATTTTCAAAAGTAAACATAGAGATAACCAAACTAGAGAGCAATGGCAAAAAAACCTAAAACGACAGTTCGTTTTTGTAGACGTTCTGAGCATGTTTCAAGATGGGGGGTTTTCCTCGATGATGGGGCATCCCCATCCTTCCTACTGCGAAGTGCTGGTCGTGTTGGTTGTGGTAGCAGGAGTAGGTTGTGGCGGCTCAGTGTTCTGGCCGTCGACGTCCTTCATCCGTTTAAACAGAGGCTCTACACTCGAAGGAATGGGAAAAGGAGGGGCTTGTGGAGCAGGAACCGTGCTAGCGTCCCGCGATTTGTCCCCAGTAGCACTCCCACTACCACCGTCCCCGAGTCTGACATGGCTTGCTTTTACGACCATGCAGTTCCAAGCAAATGTGTTGTCCAGCGTTGTAAGCTAAGTGTCCATTTCCACCATTTTAGCTTTCACAGCCAAAACCGTATCGCGAGCAAACAACCAATTACTTAACATGTCTTCCACGAGATTGCCCAGCATGTTTTTGACAAGCCAGTAATGGTTAATTTGGCTGCCACCCTGCCCAGAAGCGAGCCGCTGGTTGAGGACCCTCCCTTCCCAATCTTCAATAAGGATGCGACCGGGTTGAAAATGTGGTTTTCATACCCCTCCTCAATTTGCAAACTGAACCCTCGCTGTGCTTTTCCCCTACCCGTGCTGGCACACCGAGGCGTTCCCCGTTGCCTAGACATGTTGATCAGCTAGAAGCTCGGCAGAGAGGGCCAAACTGTGTGCAGAAGGAGAGTAGGGTGGTGGGAGCTTCCAACGTCACTGGAACCTGTGAGAAAATCACTGATATGTAGACTGACAAACCAGTGAGAAAAACCAAACGAAATCGAAAGAGAGCCACCTTGAGGCTGAGCCCAGGATTCAAAACTCGCAGAAGACCTAGACTTAGACAGAGCAGAGCCAAACCTAGCGAAGACAATGAGGCAATAATCCATGGCGAAGTGGTTCAAAACACCCTCCTGACCAGACCCTGCCCTCGTACCAACTCGCATTGAATTCAACTGCTCCGCCATGAAAGCTCAAGAGGAGGACAGGGTGTCGCCACCCTACGTCATGAGCGTGGAAATGACTGGCAGCTCCCGCATGTGAGAAGAACGTCGAGAAGGCAAGGCAGCGGAGGTGATGGATGGGCTGATTGCATGTGGGCTGCCACGCGGGGGGTGCACAGACTGAGGCATGGTGTGTCGATTAACCATCTCGTTGGCACCTGCATCCGGGGATTATAATAATAATAATTATTATAACGATTTTTTTTAAATTAATAATAATGAAGTATTATTATTAAAAAAATTATTTTGTGGCCAGTGTAGGAGAAGGGGGTTGTAGGTGACGAGCCAGCGGGAGGGTGACGCAGAGGACAGGCGATAGTGGAAGGTCGGGATGGTTGGCGGAGCGTGTAGTAGGGATGGGGGAAAGGCCGCGGAAGGGATGGCGCATGAGGTGGGAACTGTGACTAGAGTAGCTCGCGCAAGAGACAAGCCGACTGGGGTTTATAGGCATGCACAGATGGGATGTCGAGAGGAAGGAGGGGGATGCAGGTTACGGGGATGAAGAAAGGGACCTGGTGGCAGAATGGAGCAAGGGTTTGTGGGCATGCACGGACGAGAGGTCGAGAGGAAGGAGGGTGATGCAGGTCACAAGGGAGAGGAGATAGAGTGGGGACGCATTGCGGAGACGGAAACACGCAGAGTAAGAGATGGATGCAAAGAGGCGATTGGCGAGGAATCTTTGGACGACAACTGGCGACGGGTCGAGCAGGCATCCAAGGCTCTGATACCAATGAAATGCGAAAACCAGAAACGCAATGCAGCTAAAAAAACAAAAAATTGATTTTGATAAAATATGTTTTTATATAAAAAGATCCGATGATAAATTAGAAAGTAAATCCCGAATATATTTTCTTTTTTTTCGGGTTGTGAGGTGACTTCGTGAAAAGTCACATCTCTTAGTTAGTTTCATCTAATATATAATTACACTATATTATTTATTATTATTGTTATTATTAATTTTTTATTATAAAATTATTTTATGTATAACACTCTCTATGTACCTTGATATTGGTGGTGTTGATGCCTGATTGTTGAAGTTGATTGAACTCCTCTTTCATGACCTTAATAAAAATGTACCCTTCAATCAAGCAAAATCACTTCTTAAGCATGGGAAGATTTTTCTACTTGAACGTTCCACTCCATGCTCTAGCATATGCCCTTACACCAAAATATTATTCTCCGTCTTTGTTGGCCCAACTAGCAACTGGGGGTGGAGTTAGGAGAAAACCACCACAGATCCAAAGGGGCAGAATGGGTATATGCTTGCATTAGACAAGTTGGTCCCTAATGAGGAGGAGTGTGCTCAAGTATGAAGTGAATTGAGCAAATACATCAATGAACATGGAGTCTTTGGTAACTTGCAAACAACCAAAGATCAAGATACGTTAAGTCCTATCGAATGGTGGAACTTGTATTGCTCTTCTACCATATTTTTGCATAAATTGGCGGTGAGGGTGTTTTCATAGGTTGTTAACATCTTTTGAAGAGAGATGTTGGAGCACCTACAACTTCATCCACAATGGGAAGAGAAATAGTTTGAATGTAGATCAGGCAGAGGAGTGTGCTCAAGTACGAAGTGAACATGGAGTCTTTGGTAACCTGCATGCAACCAAAGTTTGAGATAGGTTGAGTCCTCTCGAATGGTAGAACATGTATTGCTCCTCTACCACATATCTATGTAAATTGGTGGTGGGGGTGCTTTCGTAGGCTGTTTACACTTCTTCCATAGAGGTGTTGGGGCAACTATAACTTCATCCACAACATGAAGAGAAATAGTTTGAATGTAGATCCAACAAAAAGCTTGGTTTATGTGCAATATGACTAGACTTTGTTGGCCCATTATTGTGATGTAGCCAAGAATGATAGACCATATTTGACTTGAGACAACAATCCAGAGGAGGATAATTTGGAGGATGGAGCGATAACATTAGCGTGATGCCCCCATTTCTGAATTCTCTCGCTTTGTAGTTGGAGATGACCTTATGGGTTTATGTCAGCCTGACCAAAGGGGTAATTTGAGCTTGGGCGGTTTGGAGGAGTTATATGATGCTTTCAAAGATCTGCTTATCAACTTTCATCATTGGGATCATTCATACGTAGCTAGATTCGATTTCATTGCTTTTCGACCATTCTCGTAATTTGGGAGTATTATTGAGCATAATTTAATGGATTACACTAAGGTTTCCATTTTGATAAATTATCTAAGAGGGGTACCTTGGTGTAATAGCTCGTTGGAACTGGAATAAAGAGGTTTAAATGTTGGAGAGGATGAAAAGTGTCTTCTAAAGCCCACAAGTGCTGTAAAGTCAAATAAATCACTTTTTGGGGTAAAAAGGCTTAATAAATTAATAAATTGACAATGACTTTACCCAATCACTTTAATTAAATATTTGAGGTGGAAAAAGTAAAAGTGGCCCAAAATGGTAAAATGAGCTTCAAAGGGAAAATCAACCCCTCATTCATTCATGTCATTTTTACTTTCGAAAAAGAAATTTGGAGAGCTCTTGTGGCTTCTTGCTCTTGGGATGGAAACCCTAAGAGAACATCGATTTCGATGGTGAAACCATCTACCCTAGTCAATCATGCTGGAGAGATCAGGAAGATCTCTCACTGGTATTCATTATTGAAGACCGTGATACGACATTTTGGGCAAGAACGTGGTACATTTCAGAGTTGAAGGCCGTTTATAGAAGGCACACTTGTCAAATGAGAGAATACTAGTTCTTTCTTGCTACTTGTTACCAGATGAACTAGCAAGCTAGTCACCGATAAGCAAATGTAAGAGGAAGTGACCATTGTCAGCTTAGTCACTCCTCCAAAACTACTTTGGAGAGTCGGAACCTCAAAGGGGAGAGCCCTTGTTGCAAATCTATAAGACCACTTAGACACCAAAATATGTCTTCAATTGCAAAGAGTTAGTGACCAGTGCCTTATGTCAAGTAATTCAATTGTGAAGAATTATAAGATGTAAACCAAACCATTCAATGTATTAACATCCAAGTTAAGGAAACATCTCATTCATTATGTAACTAATTTAACCAAGTATGCCTATCAAACAATGCATTCAATAATGAACAGTTCAGTTTTGGAAGTTGATCCCTTGTGTAAACTTGATAAAAATGTGAATTACCAGTAGTGAACAATACTGAACCATCTGCAGAAATGAAGAGCAAGTAGATGTATTGTGTGTTCCCAAACAATGTAATCTAGCTTAAAATATATCGAGATTGTCATGTATATAGGTATCGCAGTCAAGTTATAAGTTATAACATGCTAGTAGTGGTATCGGTAAGGAGCATTTGTCTTTTAACCAAATAAATCACTCACTCATGTCTGTTAAATGCATCCATGTATTAAACAACTGCAAAAATTAGTACATCTCATAGGAAAAATAATGCTACGTTCACAAGCCACTTCTTTGTACAACCATTTTTTTTAACATAATGTTTTATCCCACTTGTCATATGTTCAAATGAAGTGAGGAGAGGCTTATTTATAGCCTTCTCACACTCACTTTACAAAAATAACCAGGCCGACATGCCTTTAAAATGTCAATTTGAAATTATAAAATGTCAACTTAAAATTATAACAAAAATATAATAAAATAATCCAGTCTGTGGGTAACTTGGGGCATTTTCCCTAGAGTTTACCTAAAAATGGCATAAATGGCTAAAAGTAAGCAAATCACTCTGAATGAAAGGCTGGAGTGTGTAGGGGGGAGGGTCTCATGCCCCATCTAACCCCGAAACTGCTGATAATCCCTCAACACCCCCCCCAAAAGGGCAGTATGACTTTGTTATCAAATATACATTTTGCAGCTGGGCTACCATGATGCAGCATACAGACTTATTTCTTATTCTATTTCGAGCTATTTTTCACATGGGGTATTAGCATGGATCATTACAACTTCAACCATTCCAGAGCCTTGTTCATCAGATTTTCCTTACCAGGACTGAGATTCATTAGTCCATTGAGATGCTTTCAGTGATAACCTAGTTCATTTCATCAGAGCAACAGATCAGATATGGTACACAGTCACAGAGGGGCCCTATCAGAAGGACATGTATATATGGTGAGATCAGGTATATGCTTCCATAGTTTGAGTTTGCTCTATGATGTATGTCAAACACCTATGCTTGTCTTGTTAGGATGATTATGGTGACCTATGCTTATATACATGTACTAATGCTTAAACTTGTGCTATGAATAATCAAAGGACTTGTTGTGAAGATTGTTGCTCATGCCATGCTTGTACAAATAGTAAACCTTAGTGCTAGGTTGGTCCCATATGCCACTTGTCCCCATTCATCCAGTTCATCCGTTGTTGAAATTTATCCCATGACTTAGAATGATTGAGACTTGTGAGATTGAAGATCTTTTCCCCATCTTGACCCCTGTACATGATAGACTCCATGTTGTTTTGTGCCTCTGGCTATGAAGTATGTGGCTTGGCCAGTGTGGCTGGGTTCACTCAGAAGTTCTCCTTTAGTCCTCAAAACAAGTGCTCCACCAAACAATGTTGTTAAACACTAAAGTATTGGAACACATAAAAGCTATATCTAAAGGATGCAAAAGTATACAATTTTAAAAGGTAGTCAGTGGCCAAGGGGTTGAGCACTCATTCTTTGTATAATGTAAGGCTCATCTGCCCTCCACAGGGGCGGTAGGGAGAGGCAAACCCGTTGGGGCTATGGACTGCTTGCTGGAAGCGAGTCTAGGCCTTAGTCATTTACTAGAGCCCAGAAGGATTTCCAGGGCACCTACTCTTGTAGGATGGCTACTATCTTGTGAAAAAGAAAAATTATTGAAAAATAAGATCAATGGTCAAAGGATGAGTACTCACTCTTTGTACAGTGTTTGGTTCATTTTCCCCCACAGGGCAACAGGGTGAGACTAGCCTGCAAAGGCTATGTCTTTGTCAGTACTGGAGCCCAGAAGGCTTCCAGGGTGTTATCCACTAATTTTGCACTTAGTGGATTTTCGGTGAGCCGCCAGAGTATTGAATTGAACAAGTTCACTTGTTCATGATCAGAGTTCAGAAGTCCGCCAACCTTTTTCTGGGAGTTTGTTCAAAATTTTTTGTAACACATGTTATACCCCCTTGAGGAAATTGTAAAAAATGTCCTAGCATTTAAATTTTTTTAAAAGGTTCGGCTTCCCGAATTTGAGCATCAAGCTGACTAGCCCAGAGTGTTTTTTCCCTTGGTTATTATTGGTTGTTGAACAAACGACTAATAATTTCTGAGTTTTTCACTCACACTTCCAAAGCTGGGGTAGTCATCTTGGTGTTTCGGCCTTAGGAGGTTATTAGAGCCTTCGTGTAAGTGTTTTTCAACATGCTAGGCATTCGAATTGAGTCATATGAACATGTACTAACTCCCCCTAGAGTTTCGTTTGATTCCGAGAAAAAATAATTTTTTTATTTTTTTTATTTTTCCGTTTTTTAAGCCATTTTTTAATGATTTAAATGGAAAAATTCAAAATGTAAAAAAAGTATGATCCGGAGTCCGTTTTCGGCATGGTTGGGCTCGTTTTCAAGCTGGGAGTAGCATCTTTACCCCATGGGCCACTTTCACTATGTTTCGGCCAGCTGAAGCATCCCGAAAGACATCATTTGGCTAACAGAGCATTAGAATGGCATTTAAATGCTAAGTTTAGAGAAAATGCACAAAAGTCAAAGTTTTGAAAAGTCAAAAATTAATTTAAAAATGGTGAGAATGTGACATGGCAGGGGTCCCCCATGCATTTACTACCTTTTTAAATTTATAAATTAAACTTTGGGTTACAAATTTTTGAAGTGGTGAATTATTTCAAAGGAGGGTGACGTGAGGGTGAAGAAAAGCCCACGAATGGTGTGAAGGTTGTGGTGAATGGGTGACGGTGGACCCCTCCCCATATATTATATTATTTTAAACCATGGTATATCTTTCTATAAACCATTTGTGTATCATGGTGTTTACGAATTGTTTCAAAGGAGATGGTCACAATTTGGTATAAGTGGAGAGTGACGTGAGGGTGAAGTGGACCTAATGCTGGCATGTGGAGGGTTGGTGAGTGGGATTGGGGGATCCATCCACACCTTTTAAATAGTAAATCAAACTTTGATATATCATAGTTTCCAAGTGCTTGCAAATGGGGTGTAAGAAATGGTGACGTGAGACCATGGGAGGATCACGGTAATCCATTTGGAGCTAGCGAATCTTCTTTATGAAGATCGAATCAAATACTTCCTAAATCAATGGGATGTCACCGTAAATTAAACCTGACTCATCCCTTGGATCATGCGTGTGATCTCACGTAGCTGGCAAATAGTTGGAGAGTGCGTCCCATCTTGGGCTTTCACGAATTCGTTGGTGAGGAGATCGAGGGAGGGTGAATCTCTCTTTGGAGAGGTGGCGCCTAGTTCCCCATCTCAACTAGAAATCAACTCAAGTTGTCACCCATGTTTTGCTCTAGATCATCCAAGTTCAACTGAGCTTGATCTTTAGTTCATTAATCCCCCCCTGGGGATTGGTTTTTGTATAAATAAAGGCTCTTCTTCCTCATTCTGGAAGGATGGAAGGGACCTCTGCCCATTGTAATACTGCCGAGATTTTAAGGAATAAAGTTGAAGACTTTGGAGGTATACTGTGTGCAATTGAATGAATGCTTGTGCTATGAGGTGACATTGTAGAAGTTTGATTTTATTTGCTAATATTATTGATGGATCTAGCTTAGAAGGTTATTCTAAAACACGTAGGGTAAACATTTATGGTTGTTAATTTGTTCACTTGTGCTTTGCTTTCAAGAGGTAGGAAAGTAACCAAATATACTCAGCTGTATTGAGGTTCTTTTGATTTCTTGTTTTTATACACACTAGATCTAATATTGTTGTGCAAGTATTGTCTCATAGTTTTGCAGGTCACAGATTCGAAGGGGGATTGGAACTCACCTGTCTCTTTTTTTCCCTTTGGTACCTTTACAAGATTAATGCAATTTGTTGTAGGGACTCCAAGGCCATCAACAAAAAGGATCAAGCAAGGGCTTGAATTTCCTCTTCGTTTTTGGTTACTTTATAAATGCTTAAGTAAATTAGTTTCTTTTTTTAAAAGAATATTCAAAGGCTGATTTATTTAAGTACATTGCTAGATCCTAATCTTAAAGCTTTATTCTGGGTAGATCTATATTGATTAAGTACTTAGTCTTATTGTTTATCATTTAAGTACTTAATTTCTTATGCTTTTAACGACAGATTTGGCACATGTGGTGCATTTCAGGTGGCTGACTTTACATTTCTCATGCAAAGACAAGGAGAAGTGCTGCCGGAAAATTAAAGATCTAAACCATCCAAGGCCTCTTGGAGCAACTTCCTTCTTCCTCTTCATTTTTCAAAACCTATAAGCCTTTGGATCCAAATCTGTAAGGACCAAAGGCATCCACCTCTCATGAGATTTGTAAATACTGTACTAAAAGACTTTGAGTAGGCTCTTTAGAGCCCATCCCCCTTGGGGGGGTTTGTGTCAATGTCTTTTTTTTATGATTTTCCAGTTTTAGTTAGTTTTATCTTTATTTCTGATTTAGTTGTTTATTTGATCAAGGAAATAAAAGAAATACTTACCCCACGCTCTCCCGAGTACCCCGAAAGGGTGATAGAGATTCGTGGTAGGATTAATTAGAAAATATTTCTTTTATTTATTTGTTCTTAATTTTTTAAATCAATCCGACCGTTGCTTTCTTGAGTACTCGAAAGGTGAAAGAGACTCTTCGGTCGTCATCTAAACAACTCATTGTTATGTCTCTAATAAAATAAACCAAGAATCTTTCCCTGTATGCTCTACACCATTGCAGCTTGTCTGATCAGTTGGCTGTATCAGAAAGGGATACGAGTTACTAGATTTAATAGGAAAATCCACACAACTGATTTTTTCGAGAACTCGAGAGGTTGCAAAGGGTAATCACTAAAGATTCAAGGGGCTACTCTAAGCAGGTTCATCCTCGCTCCGTTGGACACTTGGTATTACCGCTTTAGCACTCAATTCGAAGGGACTTGATTTGTTGGGCCAAACCCACAATTAACCCACACCCTTAATTACTCATTAATAATTTTAAAACTGACCAACGAGACAACTGCAATACTTACACGACACAACAACACTCCACTTTTACAAGCACTCCATATTCATCGGCATTGGTCTGTTTTACTTTCAATGCTTAAATCAATTATAGCAAAAATGTCGTGAATGATGCTTACATTGTCATATGTTGTTGATGTGATCCCTTTCTTGCAATAGTCCGTTGTGTTATTTTATCCATTTCATATAACTCCTAGATTTAGTTTTTTCTTTCGTAGACTAAAAAGCATAGATTTTATTCTAATAGGGACCACTCGCCTTCGCTTTGTTAGGAGTTAGCCTAAATGGAGGAGCTGAGATTAGGTGACAGCACTTGACTCTTTGCTTGCCCCCAAGGCCACACCTTTCTGGCTTGGGGAAACAACAGTCCAAAAGATTTCTGCTGACAGTGTGCATTCGGTGGACAACACAGGGCACTTGCCTTTGAAGGTTGCTCTATGTTCGAAATTAGTGCAAAGGAAAACTTGCTAGAGTCTGGAGGAAACAAACCCAAGAACTTTACCCACTTGTGAGATACCTCCATCTCCTATTGTTATCTGTCATGTACATGTCACTTTGGTTGAGTGTATTGGTTATAATTCGGAGAGATCACTTAATCAAAATTAGTTAGAAGTCATTTCCCTTTACCTAGCTGTGCTTTCCATCCTCACCCAGCACTAGCACATTGTGTACACGTTGTAAGTATGGCATGAACAAGCAGACTTCCAAAAGGTTCTGAGATTTTTCAGAAGCACAAGTATATCTTACTTACTATTAATATTATTGTCATCATGATTATAAATAACATCATTTAAGCTTGGTTTTGATATACACCATTGGAGCATTTCTTACCCTGGATGCTTGCAGGATCATATGGATTGTGTCTCACCTTCAGTTTGGGTATTTTGACCTGGTCAACCCAGTTGACCAAGTCAAGCACGGTTCCTAAGGCAGTGACTCAATTAACATGGCTTATATATTATATTTGTTCCAGACATGCCCAGGACCAATACTGTGGTTTCAGTTTTGAGAGTTTGTCCCTAGATCTCCTGATAAGTGATTATTATCACTGTATTATTGACTAAATGATCAAATCTTATTACAGATGGCAGTGGTTTTGGTTCTCCTAGAGCACTGCAGTGTTTCAGGGGGTATGAGTAGTCACTTATACCATTCTTTTGTGTGTCCAGATCATCCAGTGCAGTCAGTTTGCCCTAGTTCTAATCCTGGACAGAGTTATGGTGGTTTTATCATTTTCTAGAGGATGTACCAGCAAAAATGAACTAAGAATTTCAGTGAAAAAATTGATTTGGCCTCTTGGGTCAAGGAAATGGCTTTGAATTTTGGCAGATGATGTGTTTTGGCTCTCTGGACAGTTCTTCAACAGTCTCCAGTTAGCAGTTGGTTCAGATTATTTTATTTTGGATTAGCAAGTGAGGAAGCCCTCCAAGGGGCGCCCCCTCAACTTGGCTAATGATGTATTATACTATTATATCATATGCTATGAAGTTGTAATGGGGCCTAGGGTGAATTAAGCCCTTGGTGACCCCCTTTGATGTATTATCATGTCACACCTGATGTTATACTGTGACTATCACTTTAGGAGGGCGTCCTTGAGCAAAGTGCGCCACCCTTTTATGTGGTCTCTTGTGATCCATGTGTTGATCCTTGTAAAAGTTAATCTCCACCGTTGATGATGTTATAATCTCAACCGTTGGATGCAAAAGTGAGTTAGGGTTTGCGTCTCTCAAAAGCTATATAAAGGCGAGACCCCCCATTGTAAAGCATGAGCTCTGACACCAGAATATTGAATAAAGAGATTTGTTTGGGATTACACTATGGTGTTTTGTTGATGAGTTGATGATTTGATGATTGGCATTGTAGTTTTACTGTATTGAGTTTGCTTCGGGATAGATCTTGCATTTTTCCTTTACCCATCCATTTGCAGGTTGAAGGAGGCGCGCTGGAGGAGGGCGCACTTGTGGGGAAACCCATTCTCCTTCGTCTCTTGGGTCTTACTGTTCAGGGAGTGATTCTTTCTATATGATTTTTCATTTCCAGTATTTTTTTTATCTTGCAGATCTCGTTTGTTTATCTTACCATTTTATTTTTTTTATCTTGCTGAACTAATCCTTGATCTTGACCCCAAAAATAAATGAAACCCTAGCATGCAACAATGTAGTTTCAAAGGGTGACAGAACCAGCTATCATCTGACAAAAATATTTTGATATCTATGCTGCTCATAAGTTCCAGATAGTCAGCAACAAGGTCATAAAAGCCAACATGAACTACCTTTTTATGCTGCTGATATTTTCCTTCACTGAAGTCAATGTTGAATGTGGACTACTCAACCTTTGTCGGATCAAAATGCAAGCTCAATAGCTGATCTGAACCTTCTTGTTCTTTTATGATCAGATCTTGATCATCAATCATTAAAATTTCCTTTTGAGAATAGTGCTCACAATTAGATGATAAAACAAGGTTTACATCATATGAATAAAAATAAGTTGAAAACATATAATTGCCTATACAAGCATTAGTTATCATAGGCTCATCCTGGTTTGCAAACTGATCATAAAATTCAGATTCATACCTGTCTTGAGAGTACTTTGCAATTTTTAAAGAATCTGATTCTAAATCTGAAAGGAGCTCACATGCTTGCTGCTGTTCTGAATCTGCTTCAGACTCATAATCTTCCTGTTCAAAATCTGAATCATACTGATGTTTATCTGGCTCATGTAGATGATGGTTTTCAAAATCAAACTGCTCTGGGATTCTCCTTGAAGCACAAATGTTTTCCTCCACCTCTAAAGCATCTTCAAACAGAATGCTTAATGATGAAGATTTCCTTTCTAGCAAAAGAAGGGCAAGTTTTGAATGTAGTCCCATCACATAATATATCATGGCAGCTGTCTCTGTGGGTCGGATCTCCAAAGGCATATCATGATAAGTGTTGTAGAATCTTCGATTGAAGATAGGCAAAGTTTTGTCTTCCTCTCTCTTCAAAGCATAGAAATCAACGAGATACAAATCAAGAGATTTGTTCTCACCCCAATGCTTCAAAAAGGCATTAGTGAATTCTATCCAAGAGCCAATGGAGTTAGCTCTTAAACTCTTGAACCATATAGCAACATCTCTAATCAACGATTTAGAGAAAAATCTCATGATTACATCCTCATGAACAATCTGAAAACGGTCAATAAAATCTTCGAAAGATTCCAAGTGCCTTTCAGCTGAAGCTTGATTCTCTCTAGAAAACGAAAGGAGATATTCATGACAGTTAAGAAGATAAGGATGAAGACAAGAGGGAAGTTTTAATGGCTTAAACATCTTCATCCTGATTTTGATTTGAAAGGCTGTGGGCTGATCATGAGGGATAACAATCTGCTGACAAGGTTCAAAGGTTATGGCAACGAGTGTTGAGCTTTGCATAGGTTTTGAATCAGTTTTGGTTTCTTCAAGGTGACATGGCTGATTAGATTTAGAAGGAATTTGGATATAGAGGTCATTTTTATAAATGAGCTACATCACAAAGACTGATTCACCTTCTATAATACAAGCAGGCTGCAAATATTCTTCTACAGATGGATTTATAAAAGATGGCTGATAATCTTCGGAATATATAAAACATAGGATAATTCTTTTAACAAGTGAAGGGAAAAGTATAAAAGAGCTGATAAAAAATAACAGCAGTTCATAAAGTAAACTGATGAACTGGTACCTGGATTTTGAATTCAGCCTCTTCATCTTTTATCAACCGGGTCCTCCCCAGTGGAGATTTATTAAATTCAGATGGATCAGGGAAATAGAAGTTTTTGTAAATCTGCCCTGGTAGTAGGGCTACGTTTTCTTCTCCCTCTACCAACAAATCTTATCTAGATGTCCTTGCTGCTCTAGAAGTTTGCCTTTGTAGAGCTCTTCCTTTTCTGATGATCTTCTCTGGGTCTGCAACAGGTGTTGCTAGTAGCCTCTCTTCATTTGCTCTAGTATGAGCCCTTCGCGGAGCCACAGTTCTTCAATGGAGTCGCCAGGGATGAGATCTTCACAAACAACAGTGCTTGAAGATTCTTCAACCCTAAATTTTTTTGATTTACTTATGAACTTCTGAGAACTAGATGCTTCAACATAGAAATAATAGCAGGAATATCTCTTGAAATACTTGATGCAGCTTCCTTTGCAGCATCGAAGGTCTGCCTTAGTGAAGCCCTAGCTCTTCCTAGAATCTCTTCTGGACTTGAAAGAGGTGTTACTGGTGGCCCTTTAGGGTTTGGTCTGGTACTTGGTCTTCTTGAAGCCACCTTATTCCAATGGAGTCACCAGATAGATGATTACAACCAGAATAGTGTCCAAACTTTGTGTATCATCAAAGCGGGATCTATGCCGTCTCCTAGGGAAGCTGAGCTTCAATCTCCTCTCCCCGGCAACGATGCCAATTTGTTATCACTCCAGGAAACTCTTCTAGGTTGCAGCTCGAGGATGCTTGGTAACTTAAATGTTTTTATGGTTTTCTAAGTGGATCAATTCAGGTGATCTACAGGACCTCACACTCTCAAGACATGCATGAAACTCAATCAGGGATAAGGCTTCTAACTGCCACTGTTTAGAGGTTTGATAATATGGTGCAGAGATGGAGAACTTATCATGCTGGCAGATTCATACATAAAACAGATATATATAAATCGCTAATCATAACAAGGAAAGTACTTATAATTCAAATCATCAATATGCCAATAGGATGACAGCTATCAGACATCAATTAACCTGAATAAACCTGAATAACACATTCAAGCATAAGCACAGAATAGACAAGAAATGGAAGTTGAATATATGATAGCAAAAGAGCTTATATTTGAGCAATATGAGAAGCTTGACAATAGCAATGGTCTACAAGTCCCCGAAGTCAAACCTTTTGTATAACATAAGTCTTAGGCTTTATAGCCTTTACAAAAATATTCAGATCCTGAAAAATTGGATCTGTTTTACTAAAAATAGATAAAATTAATGTTTTTGCAAAATTAGGTCAAAAACCCTAATTTAACTACTAGTTTAACTAGTTCAACCTTTTGATGACTGCAGTGAATACTGGAGGAATGCTGTAACTGGTCTTCTGATGGATGAGCCACTGTTGGTTAAAATAGGTAGGGTTTTGTGACCCTCTCCTCTTTGATGTATCCCCAAAACTGGAACAGACCTCCATTTGATGGTGCACTTCAGCAACTTTCAGCTTTTACACTTGATCCTGCTCTTGCCTAGGTGTTGTGAAGTAAACTCTTCATTTTTATGCTGTAGCCTGCCCTGTTAGGTCAACTTTTGCCCTAAAAATTTGGTCAAACTGCTGAAAACTGGGGCTCAGAGATGCATTTGGTTCTCCAAATCTGTGACACCTGTGTATAAACTGAAAGAGGTTTTTGTAGATTGGTGTTTTTTGAGCAAAAACCTCTCTCAATTTCTTGAAATTCGTTTCCATTTTCCAGATATCTGTATTTCAAAAACACGTGTAAAATAGGGAAATTCTGAGATCCAAAAATTAGGGCTCAGAGATGGTTTCGATTCTACCAATCTGAAATACCTGTAGGAAAACTGAGAGAGGTTATTCTTTTCTGACATGTTAGGAAAAAAAACCTCCGAGCGTTTTGCAAAATGATTCTCCAGTCACTTAGAATCACCGTTTTAAAATGATGCCTTTTCACAGTAAAACGCCAATTTCAGTGGCTTAGAGTGCCCTGAAATTTAGGTCTTAGCTGCCAAAAGTCTGCTTTCGGTGGCTTAGAGACCATTTTGAAACCACGCTTAGCCACGAAACCCTATGTTTTGAGTTTTTTTGAGCGGGTCCTGTTGCCCACCTATTTCGACTAGGTGGCAACTCCATGTACATAACTGTACAAGTTGTACCTTGGAAAAATCTGAGGATTTTTTCACTTCTGCAGGGCAATTGCCCCTTTGTAAAACAAAATGTCCGCTCCCCTGCGTGGGAAAATTAATGTAGTTTTATGTACTAGTGTGGGTCATATGGTATGGATGCCACACCATGGAACTGGTTGTTAGGGAAGTCCCGTCATCGAGTGTTTTTTCCCTTTCCAATTGATCTTGTTGTATAAACGATTTTAATTGGTTTGGTTTTTCACTCAAAATCCTCCAAAGTGGTGACGGGCGTTCTAGCAGTCAAGTCCATGGGGTGGCTAAGGTTTCAAATGTTATTCATGACCATGCTAGACATTTGTCTAGAGTCTTGCGGAGTTTCGTTATGTTGTTGTATTTTATTTTATTTTTCCAGTTAATTAATTTCACCCCTTGGTGGTTAATTAATTGAGTTTTGATGTAATAATGTAATTGCTCAAGCATGGCATTTTGTAATAGGGGCTATGAATGCAAAGTAAAATTGCTATGAAACCCCCTAAGCCACTGCTTCGAGTCCCATGTCATTCTGACAAGCGGTTGAGGAGATAGACCATTTTTGTCTAAGCAAGGTCTATTTTTCCTAGGGAATTAATTAATTTCCCTAAGTTAAAAAATTCACATCATTTGATTTTGAAGGAAAAAATCAAATAATGCCATGGTAATTTTGTTTGGGGGTTGTTAAGCCTAGAAAAAATTTATTCTAAATTTTTCCACCCCCCCATGGCCAAGATATAATTTTTTCAAGTTATTTTTAATTTTTCCTAAGTCAATATTGGGAAAATTAAAAAATTAAATTGAAAATTTTAAATCTAAGGTGAAATAAATTATCTAGCCTAAGTCTAAAGGTTAAATAATCATATTTGAGAAAAGGCTATGGTCAAAGCCAAATTTAGAGGGCGCTAGCTAAAATGGAGGGCGCCAATGCAAATAGAAGGGCGCTAGCTCATTTGGAGGGCGTCTAAATTTAGAGGTGGCGCCATTTTTAATGAAGTCAAAGCTAAATATAGAGGTGGGCGTCTAATTTGGAGAAGGCCCCACGTTTTTTAACCACAAAAAAGATCTAAGGGTGGACATTCAGTCAAGACCCTAGATCTAAGGGTGGAAATAAGTGAGACATGGATCAAGCTCCTTAGCCATTGATTAAAAAATAATCTAAGGGTGGAGAATGGTTGAGAGAAATAAAAGTCAAAAACCTAGATCTAGTGGTGGAGATTTAACCTAGATCTAGATCTAATCTCAGCCATTGATCTTCAAGGGGTTGGGGTTGCTCCTCAACTATAAAATGGGGGTCTCACTCCCTCATTTGAAATGTTCTCTCATGCTATTGTTATGCTGTCGGAATATCTACTCACTCTTCTCTCATTTTCTTCTTGCCATTGTAATGTTCTTGCCCTAGTTGGGCCATAATGCAAGCAATCTTTGGAGGAAGCTTTGGTGTCTTGTCTACATTCCATTTTTCTTTGTAAGGTAACCTGCTTTGTATTTGTTTTAGTTGCATTTGTATTAGCTTAGATAGCTCTCCACAAAGTATTTTGTGGAGAGATTTGCAAGTAGAAGTTTTTCTGCTTTCATTTGTGAGTAGCTTGATAGGATCCTACAAAGTATTTTGTAGGATCCATTTTTGTGCTCACCTCTTGGCTTACATTGTGCAGCTATTATAGGTTTATTTGCAGGGATCCAGAGCAAAGGAGCCTTCTCCATTGGTTTTAAAAAACTCAGATTTCATTTTCGCACTTTTGGAAAAAAGGGTTTTAAAACTCAGTTTTTATCACTGTATAGTGATAAAAACTTTGGTTTTAAGGCCCTAACCCATAGTATGTTAGTATAGGCTTTAAATCTGCTGTTTACATGTTATTTCAGCCCTTTAAACATTCATTTTCAGCCATTAAAATTTCTGTTTTCCATTTTTTAAAAGTTCAGATTTTTCTGTAAAATTTCTGGGTTTTACACTAAATTTTTCTAACTTTCTGTTCAGTTTTTCTGCAGTAATTTCCAGCAAGTAAGTTGCTGAGTTTTTGCAGGTTTTGTGTACAAAAAGAAGGGGTTATGCTGCCCTAAATTGCCCAGAAAAACCCAGCTAAAGTTTGGTCCAAAAGGGACCCAAAAAAAAACCACTTCCTCTCTCACTTATTTTCTAATATTTGTAAACCCCAAGGAGAAGTTCTCTTGGGGTATTCTGCAAAATTAATAAGCACTTGTAATATATATGTAAATAGATTAGGAAGTAGAAACTAGTTTTATTTTCTGCTTACCCACCTCTCTTTGTGACAGACCACCATCTCTGTCACAAAGATTGAAGTGAGGTTAGTTTACTGTTTTATTTAGTTTACTGTTTTATTCATTCACCCACCTATCTCTGTTACAGACCACCATCTCTGTAACAGAGATTGTTGTGAGATTAGCTTAAGTAGATTTATTTTTCTTGTTACCCACCTATCTCTGTGACAGACCACCATCTCTGTCACAGAGATTGCTGTGTGGTTAGGCTTTACTTTTATAGTTTTCTTTCAAGTTCAGTAATCTGTAAATTTTCTGTTAAAGGAAGTAACCATACAACCCATATATCCTGCGTATCCTCTATCCACTTGTCATCTCCCTATAAGGACTTCAAGTTGGATATGAAAAGCAGGAGAAGTGGGGGATTAGGTAATTAAAGAAACACTTTATTTTTCTGCTACAATCTTCACATTTTATTTTCATTCCAAGATCGAATACCAGCACCTCCCATAAGGGACATTGCTTGGTGATCTTGTTGATAACTTAAAATTTACATTGCATCTTAATCACCTAAGACTTAAAATTAACCCATAAAATTAACCAACAAAGCTTCTCTATTTCCTGCTCCTCTACTCGGTTATCACCCTCCGGGGTACTCCGAGATACGACCAGGGGAAAGGGAAGTCCTAGTTTAATAGGCATCCATTTAGTGATTTTCGAATTGATTAAAAACAGTGACTCGGAAGCTGCAAGGGGTAGTAGACCGAGGGGGTCTCTAGGCGCATCAACGTCCTCCGTGTGAGCACCGGGCCATTGGGGTTTGACCTGTGAGCTAGGGGTGGGCTTTGCTCCCACCTGTTGAGCGCAACAGCACTCCCTCTTCGATTTGAGAAGAACTAGATCGGGGTAGTCACACCACCGGATCTAAAGCTTAATCAAAGACTTAAACTTTAATAAAATTTATTAAAACGAACCAAGAAGCATTGCAAAACGTCCTACAAACATTGGTCATTTTTATCTTTGCCTTGCTGTTCAAGGTTTTACTACAAACACTTTTACTTTTATTTTATTTGCAAGCCTTTCACTTTTCAGTTACAAGTATTGACTTTCAGTTCTGCAATTGTTCATGTGGTGAATGCTTAACCATTGTAAACTGCTTCAAGTAATTTAACTTAAAGTCTTTCCTTTTTTTTAATTTACTGTTGGCTTAATAATCTTCACTTAAAGCACTTTTTCTGCTATCTTGTAAATCTTGTTCATTTGTTTATATTGATAAATTAAATTCATCTGTACATTGCTTAGATACCTTGATTTGTTATCGTTTGTAACTTGTAATATTTTGACTCCATTTAATCTAGGCACTGGTCTTGTAATTTTGTAATCTTAGCAAAAGATCCCTTTAACTAATAGTTAATAAATCTGGAACTTATTTTCCTGTAGGGACTACCCCCCTTGGCTCTGTTGGGATCTAGCCTAAATGGAGGAGTTGTGGACTGTGGTGACAGTGGTCCCCAGCTCTAACTTGCCCCCAAGGACACACAAAGCGGGTTGGAGACTTTCTCGTGTCATAAAGTGTGTATTCGGCGGCAACAGGTCCTCCTCCCTGTGCCTTTTAGGTGGTTAATCATGCTAAATTATGACACGCCTCATGCTGATGAATTTGATTTTGATGGGAAGACAACCGTTTTCACTTTCGTCCTTTGCGGTGGTTAAGAGTACTTAGGGTTTTGTTTGCTAGCTGCCGAAAGCTGAGCTTTCGGTGGCTAATGAATCGCTGCCACGTTCGCTCAAGCCACTGAAACTTTCTTTCCAAAAGAACATGCGTAACGAGCTTTCGGTGATTTACTGTCTTTCCAGATCTCATTGTTTAGTTGTCGAAAGGCAGGGCTTTCGGTGGCTAATGAACTATTTGAAAGTTCGCCCAAGCCACCGAAAGTTTTCCTTTCCAAAAATGTATCTCATTTGCTTTCGGTGGTTAATGTCCTCTTGCAAACACTCGCTAAGCAGCCGAAACCAAAGCTTTTTGATGGCTAATGAGCTTGTTGGAAAACTTGCCTAAGCCACTGAAAGTCCTTTCCCAGAATTTTAATAAGAACGTGATGAGCAAACTTTCGGTGGATAATCATGGTCTTGTGTTAAACTATTAGCTACCGAAAGCTAAGCTTTTCGGTGGTGTTGTCGCCCGAAATTGGCACGCAGGTGCTGAAAGCCCAAACCGCGGGCACGCCGGCCCGGCGACAACTTCTCGAGAGAGAGGCCAATGTCACCACACCTTCTCTCTCCTCGCTTCAGGTTGGCTCTTCTCCAGCTCTAGGGGGGTTTCCCTAAGTTCGGATCGCTAAGGTAGGTGGGGCTGAGGACAAGGTGATTTGAAGAGGCCGCCTTAGAGAAACACGGGTAGCAAAAAGGTAAAATGAGTCGGGTTGATGAGCAGGAAGGGAAGGGAGGATCAGTCCTCGAGGGAAGACCAGTGCCAGTATCAGAAGGGTGAATGGAGTCAGAAGGGGACTCGGAAAGGCTTTGCGTTTCGCAGAAGGGAGACTAGGCTGGTCCGTTCCATAATCAGAGGCCAGGAGAATGGAAGTATAACTGACTACTTTCCATTACTCCTAGACCTCCAAGAACATAACGGCGACAAGCAACTTGGTAGCCGCAAATGCTTGCCCAACATGCTAGATTGTTAGCCCTCTATGCTGGCTTGGTCGACAACTCCTGAAAACACAAAACTACGACAGAGATGCCCAAAATATCCAAAAAACTCAACATGATTTTTTCTATTAGGCTCTGGGGAAAAATCCTCTCAGCCAAAAAGTCCATCCTTACAAAACAGAAGCCTTGCTTCTTTATAGGCCAAAATAAAGCAAAGGCAAAAAATAATTAATTAATTGAAAAAAGAAAAGGTGGATTGGGATCCACTTTTTTCTCCACCAACACCTAAACATGACCAGACCTTATTAAATGTGACTTATACTTTAACCAAAGTGTAACAAAACACATCAAAGCATGGACTTTCACGCTGAGCTAAGGGAGAGTGCAGCGAAACCATAGATGCCAATGATTTATCGACTGCCCATGGAGACGACTGATACTGGTTTCAACGTGGATGACACCGTTTTCAAGGATGCTGGAAATCCACAACTGGCAGCTCTTCTACCCACGTCAAAGCACCAACGGCTCGGCTGACTGATGATGGGCTCCATAACCGGCTGTTGCAAATTTCCCTTCGCTCGGTCTCCCGGATGAGATTTGCTAAGAACTATAGAGACTTCAAAATTTTTGCCGGCGATCTATGATGACCTATTATCTTTGCTAGTTCATGTCTCCCGAGCCTCGAGCATCTGCCAGATGATTTTGTACCGGCCACCAAGAGAAAAACGAGGGGTTGCTCTAAATCCATGTTTCGTCAAGCTTACGTTGAGTAGGTACCCAAAAAAAAATTGCTGAGTGGGTGCCCAACAAAATGAGAACGTGAATCCTGTCCTGATTTTAGTTGCCAGCCCTGCGATAGATTGCTTACTAAAATCGTGGATCGTATCCATGACTCGGCTACTTGAGGAAGATGTGAAGAAACTGCTCCATAAACTCCACCGGGCCACGAAGATATACGCCCAAATCTGCTAGGATGACGAGTGACGCGTGGGTAAGGTGATTGATCACGATTTATGGTTTTAGTAAATTGCAACTATGTCCATGTAGTTGCCGTTGAACACATGCAATACATTGTAAGCCAACACCCTGATTCTCGGGCTGCCAATCAATGTTGGCGCAGATTGCAACTCGACTGCTATAGGGAGATCGACTGTGAGTGATGCGTGGATAAACTAGCCTCTCCAAAGCTACCAGAGATATACTACCATCCAAGTACATCAGATTCTATGTCTGCATCCAATAGTGTATCCCAAAAATATTTCATTCCCCATGTCCATGGAAGCTGAAGAAACTTTACGCAAAAGCTAGAGACAACCACTCGGATTCGATTATGTATCCATCCTGTCGCCCAAAGTTCTCTCATTCCTGCATCGACTAATGGATAACCGGTTCGATCTTGACTCCAAGCTTTAAAATAACCTTCATGCCGTCTCCATGGGAAAAATCTCAAATTCTGTAACAATGACCGTTCATGTGTGAAAGGAAAATTGAAACAAAGATATCGTGAATATTCCCTAAGCCCAATTGCTCTAAGGAAGAAATCTACACTTTCTTCACCATTGACTCTGCCTTCTTTCACCCAAAGGATCTGTTTCCTTTGCACACAATGGAACACTTTTCTCACACTCAATTCTCCGAAGTGCAAGTGAGGTGACAGGAGGGAAGTGGTGGCACCATTAGCCTTCTGCCTATTCTTTGCATAATCCAGTAGAGGTCCTGCCAGAAATTTATCCAATGCTTTATCTGCATTGCTCACCCAGGTGACCATCCTCTCCTTAGGAAGGCGTTGCTTGATTTTTCAGTTTCATGTTCAAGGGCTAACTCTTTTGCTGTACAACCCAAAACTATACCTGTAGGTGGCATCAATCGCCTAGGAGGAAGATGTGGTGCCTCAGGTTCAAAAGGCATTTTTAGGCACTTTCTCCAGTAAGGATCAAAGGTGGTAAAAGCCTGTCCTTTGTCATTATATATTTCCCAAGGTTCATATAGTAAATCTCCATTGAAGCTCTGCACAGTGAATCCTAGTTCCAAAAGTTGTTGCTTGAGCTCATGATCTCAAACAAGTGATACATGGTTGGATCAACAGTTGTATGTATGCCTTCTTGTATGATCACTATGCCGACTGCTGAAATCCTTACTTCCATAGTCACATTCCTTCCTTGGAGAAGCATGGTCATTTTCATCATTAGATGAAATAACTATTGCTTGAGGTAGGACTTCTAGTGGACTTATCTCACAGTCAAATTGTTTGTGCATGGGTTCACAAACATTAGTATGCACCTTTTGGCCATGGGACAACTTCTATATACATCCATATGTCAATTATGAGATCGAACCTCTGCTTTTGATTGGCACAAACAACATCCAGCACAAGGAAAGGGTCACACTGTCTTACAGATCCTTATCACCAGCAAATAGACATTCAAACCATGGCTTGATTGGGACAGAAGGGTGACAGTGCCAACTCATATTGCAGCTGTCTCATTCTGCTGCTTCTATAAATAGTGTTTTAAGCACTCAAAGTGCATAATGCATTTGGAGGGGTAACATCTGGCTCCATGGGGGACGCGTGCTCTCAGAGAGAGCATGCGAGAACCTCAGCTTCTTTGTGTATCCGCAGACCAACTTGAAAGAAAAATGTGATGGGATGGCTTCATTCACATCCCGCACTTTATTACAAAACAAATAAGAACATGCTGGAAATTTAAATGCTCATGCAAGAGCTTATTTCTTCCTACCTACCTAACTTAACATGAATCTAGACATTGTCAAGTGTATGCATACAAGTAATGGAGCCATTCCAACATCTTATCTATGCCAAGTTCCCCTTTTCTTTGCTTGGTCAGTGAAAGAAAAAATATATTCATCATAAGATAACTATGCCTTGCAATCTGCTCATGAATAAAACTGAATTGAAATATCAGACTGTCAGGAAACAAGAGAGTATACCAGGAAGAATCAAACTGTGCACAAGAAGACTATCCATTGATTGATAGGGCTCACATACAAACCTCCATTATAAGGCTGCTCGAGCTGATCTGCATATATCACATTATGAACCTGAGGCAAGTCCAAATCTTCAGCATGGAGTGGTCTAGGAATTTTTTCAATGACATAGATTTGAGGCAGCTCCGTATCTTCATTTTTCTTTGCTTTAGGAACCTTAGGAAGCTCTTCAGTAATGTCTTCAACCAAGAGTCCTTGTACTGCTTCATCAACCAGATCTTCCATGGTTTGTTCTTCATGAATCCCTTCCTCAAGTTCGAGATGGACCCTAGGGATGAGAGCATCATATTTTTTAGCACGCTGCTCAATCTCATCGTGCTAGCGGAGGAGAAACCTCTCGAAAAAGTTTTGACACTGAATCTATGGATTTATCCAATTAAAACGATCATAATATCATCCTCATGACGAACATTAAAATCAACCATCAGTTTGCAAAAAGAGGCAATATGATGGGTGGCTGAAACACCATCATTTCCATGAAATTCGGGAAGAATATCATGCACCTTCTCTGGGTCGTAGCACTCATTAGGAAATCCATGGACTTTTGAGACATCCAGTGGGCTGTAAGCATCGTGCCAAATATCCCACGGTTCTTCCATAAATCAAACAATGCGGTACTTAATTTGAAAAGACGTGTTTAATCATACCTCATACCAAACTTGTGGAGTTGCCAAGGTGAGCTTGAAAGCCTTCTGATGAGTGCGCTCACCTGTACACCCAATAGGATCTTCAAATCTGCAAAAGAACAAGGGCTCTGTCCCTTCGTGGAGTCGCCATGTGAGAAGAAGAATCTGCAATTTAATCTCCCACAATTATCAATGAAGCATAGTCTTCAAATTTCGGGAATTGGACTTTGTCCTCGGCAATGGCGCCAAAATGTTGTCGCCCGAAATTGGCACGTGGGTACTGAAAGCCCAAACCGCGGGCGCGCTGGCCCGACGACAACTTCTCGAGAGAGAGGCCAATATCACCACACCTTCTCTCTCCTCGCTTCAGGCTGGCTCTTCTCCAGCTCTAGGGGGGTTTCCCTAAGTTCGGACCGCTAAGGCAGGTGCGGCTGAGGACAAGGTGATTTGAAGAGGCTGCCTTAGAGAAACACGAGTAGCAAAAAGGTAAAATGAGTCGGGTTGATGATCAGGAAGGGAAGGGAGGATCAGTCCTCGAGGGAAGGCCAGTGCCAGTATCAGAAGGGTGAATGGAGTCAGAAGGGGACTCAGAAAGGCTTTGCATTTCGCAGAAGGGAGACTAGGATGGTCCGTTCCATAATCAGAGGCTAGGAGAATGGAAGTATAACTGACTACTTTCCATTACTCTTAGACCTCCAAGAACATAACGGCGACAAGCAACTTGGCTGCCGCAAATGCTTGCCGAACGTGCTAGATTGTTAGCCCTCTATGCTGGCTTGGTCTACAACTCCTGAAAACACAAAACTAGGACAGAGATGCCCTAAATATCCAAAAAACTCAACATGATTTTTTCTATTAGGCTCCGGGGAAAAATTCTCCCAGCCAAAAAGTCCATCCTTACAAAACAAAAGCCTTGCTTCTTTATAGGCCAAAATAAAGCAAAGGCAAAAAATAATTAATTAATTGAAAAAAGAAAAGGTGGATTGGGATCCACTTTTTTCTCCACCAACACCTAAACATGACTAGACCTTATTAAATGTGACTTATACTTTAACCAAAGTGTAGCAAAACACATCAAAGCATGGACTTTCACGCTGAGCTAAGGGAGAGTGCAGCGAAACCATAGATGCCAATGATTTATCGGCTGCCCATGGAGACGACTGATACTGGTTTCAACGTGGATGACATCGTTTTCAAGGATGCTGGAAATCCACAACTGGCAGCTCTTCTACCCACGTCAAAGCACCAATGGCTCGGCTGACTGATGATGGGCTCCATAATCGGCTGTTGCAAATTTCCCTTCGCTCGGCCTCTCGGATGAGATTTGCTAAGAACTATAGAGACTTCAAAATTTTTGCCGGCGATCTATGATGACCTATTATCTCTGCTAGTTCATGTCTCCCGAGCCTCGAGCATTTGCCAGATGATTTTATACTGACCACCAAGAGAAAAACGAGGGGCTACTCTAAATCCATGTTTCGTTGAGCTTACGCTGAGTGGGTGCCCAAAAAAAAATTGCCTAGTGGGTGCCCAACAAAATGAGAACATGAATCCTGTCCCGATTTTAGCTGCCAGCCCTGCGATAGATTGCTTGCTAAAATTGTGGATCGTATCCATGACTCGGCTGCTTGAGGAAGATGTGAAGAAACTGCTCCATAAACTCCACCGGGCCACAAAGATATACGCCCAAATTTGCTAGGATGACGAGTGACGCGTGGGTAAGGTGATTGATCACGATTTATGGTTTTAGTAAATCGCAACTATGTCCACGTAGTTGTCGGTGAACACATGCGATACATTGTAAGCCAACACCCTGATTCTCGGGCTGCCAATCAATGTTGGCGCAGATTGCAACTTGGCTGCTATAGGGAGATCGACTGTGAGTGATGCGTGGATAAACTAGCCTCTCCAAAGCTACCAGAGATATACTGCCATCCAAGTACATCAGATTTTATGTTTGCATCCAATATTGTATCCCAGAAATATTTCATTCCCCATGTCCATGGAAGCTGAAGAAACTTTACGCAAAAGCTAGAGACAACCACTCAGATTTGATTATGTATCCATCCTGTTGCCCAAATTTCTCTCATTCCTGCATCTACTAATGTGTAACTGGTTCGACCTTGCCTCCAAGCTTTAAAATAACCTTCATCTCGTCTCCATGGGAAAAATCTCAAATTTTGTAACAACGACCGTTCATGTGTGAAAGGAAAATTGAAACAAAGATATCATGAATATTCTCTAAGCCCAATTGCTCTAAGGAAGAAATCTACACTTTCTTCACCATTGACTCTGCCTTCTTTCACCCAAAGGATCTGTTTCCTTCGCACACAATGGACCACTTTTCTTACACTCAATTCTCCGAAGTGCAAGTGAGGTGACAGGAGGGAAGTGGTGGCACCATTAGCCTTCTTCCTATTCTTTGCATAATCCAGTAGAGGTCCTGCCAGAAAGTCATCCAATGCTTTATCTGCATTGCTCATCCAGGAGACCATCCTCTCCTTAGCAAGGCATTGCTTGATTTTTCAGTTTCATGTTCAAGGGCTAACTCTTCTACTGTACAACCCAAAAGTATAGCTGTAGGTGGCATCAATCGCCTAGGAGGAAGAAGTGGTGCCTCAGGTTCAAAAGGCATTTTTAGGCACTTTCTCTAGTAAGGATCAAAGATGGTAAAAGCCTGTCCTTTGTCATCATATATTTCCAAAGGTTCATATAGTAAATCTCCCTTGAAGCTCTGCACAGTGAATCCTAGTTCCAAAAGTTGTCGCTTGAGCTCATGATCTCAAACAAGTGATACATGGTTGGATCAACAGTTGTATGTATGCCTTCTTGTATGATCACTATGCCGACTGCTGAAATCCTTACTTCCATAGTCACTTTCCTTCCTTGGAGAAGCATGGTCATTTTCATCATCAGATGAAATAACTACTGCTTGAGGTAGGAGTTCCAGTGGACTTATCTCACAGTCAAATTGTTTGTGCGTGGGTTCACAAACATTAGTATGCACCTTCTGGCCATGGGACAACTTCTATATATATCCATATGTCAATTATGAGATCGAACCTCTACTTTTGATTGGCACAAACAACATCTAGCACAAGGAAAGGGTCACACTGTCTTACAGATCCTTATCACCAGCAAATACCCATTCAAACCTTGGCCTGATTGGGACAAAAGGGTGACAGTGCCAACTCATATTGCAGCTGTCTCATTCTGTTGCTTCTATAAATAGTGTTTTAAGCACTCAAAGTGCAGAATGCATTTGGAGGGGTAAAAGGTGGCTAATGAGTTATTGGAAATCTTGTCTAAGCCACCGAAAGCTAAAAATTTCAAGTTTATCAAATAACAGAACATCAGATACCCCAAATTTGTTAGTCATCCCAATATCTTTCATAATATGACTTGAAATCTTCATCCTATCAAAAATAAATTGTATGAGTGAACTTATTGAAAATAAATTTATTTTGGGAGATAAGACGTAGGTCACAGCTTTGGTTTCCTGTCCGCTTTGCCATCCTTTATAGGATCAATCAATCGGGGCAGCTACAAGATCCGTGATAATAGACCTGGTAGAGGAGATGACGCCATCATCAAAAAAGGACCAAAGAAGGTGGCTGCTGATGTAATGTTCCATTATTGATAAATAGGGGATTGACCAAGGACATTTAATACCGGGAGCATATTAGAAGAATTATTCAGTATTGTTAAGTCATCAATATAGTAAAGAGGGCCATTAGAGTTAATGTCATAAAGCATGCAGAGCATGTGGGCTTTATTTCTTCAGGCTTAAGTCAACGAGCAATAGAATTGCATGCATGCAAAAAATAAAGTGCAAACCCTAAAAGCGACATGCAAACCCTAAAAGTGACATGCTAACCCTAAAAGCTATATAAGAAGGTTAGTTGAACCAAAGGGACATCATTGCTACTATTCATCTTTTGGAAACAGGTTTTGGGAGCTCAGTGAGCTACTTAGGGTTTAAGGCGGATTGCCTTGACCTAATTGGATTCGGTGGCGAAATCTATCCACCCTAACCAATTGCTAGGGTGAATCATCCAGATTCACTAGTGTGTGCATCATTGCATCTTAAATCTATTGCAGAGTTGTTTTAACATTTTTTATGAGAAAAAAATAGGGGCAGATTTGACAGTTAACCTAATTGGGGATGAGTTAAAAGGGCACAGTAATCTGGGCAACACCTCCATGCTTGAAGGTGGGCTGTAGCCTTCCTATAGATGCCAACCCCACTGCAAACAACCCAAGAAGATTGCCAACAAGCTCCCAAGTCACTCCAAATCATAGTTTTCATTGTTGCTTCGAAAATTCCAAATGCTCACAAATGCTCAATGAAAAACGTGTGATGCAAATAGAGGGGGGGGCTCTTTATAGTATGCAGTTAGGGTTTATGGTCTTAGGAAATATATTTTAGGTCTTGAAAAATAAGAAAAAGTAAAATTGACTCAACATATGCATAGTTGGCTGAGCAGGTACGGACTCGATCGAGTTGGACTAGTTCGGTACAAATTGGTGCCCTATACTGATTTAAGGGGCAAGTAGCTATGGTCCTCGGTTAACTTAGTCAACTCATCCGAGTTCTAGTTGACTTAGGTTAAAAACATATCTTGTAACTATTAAGCCACATTGAGAACTACATCACCGTTGCCTTGTTGGTGTTTGATAGCCCCAAAAATGCTTTTCCAACAAAAGTCCATCCTTGTCTTATGTTTAAGGCTAGATAATTTTACCTCTTGAAGAAAATCTACATCTGACTTTGCTTCACTTGGGGCTTTTCCCATGAATCTCAATCGCTAGATTGACATCCTCTAACATTCTAATACAATAGGTGTAGTTTCATTATGAAGAGTTTTGGTCAAACAATTTACGAAATCAATGGTTAGTCACAAAGTGCCCCAAGATTACTTATTTTTCTAACCCTAGTCCTAGATAAAATAATTCCTAGTGATTATCCTTTGGTGAAAATAACTTTAACAACTCACTGATTAAATTATACTACTGGGATCTATTAATAGAAAATAAACAATGGAAGCAATAAATAGGAAACCATAATGTAATATCCCAAACTGATATTCTACGGATCTTTGCTACTAAGTTGTTGTTCATATACTCAATGATGTGCAAAAAGATGAATAAAAAGTGCATGCAAAATTGTCATGCCAAATGGCCCTAAAATATAGGTAATCTGGAGAGATTATAGGGTAAATATTTTCAGTAAGCAGATGTACACTTACAACTAATAAATAAGCTGATAGTGCTCCAGAGATATGTTTCTCTCGAACTTGATGGTGTAATAGTCTTGAAAGGACAATGTTGCACATAGCTCATCACCCAAGGCTAGATATTCTTGATATCGAGGCTAGTGTTGCAGTGTTGCTAACCCCTGCAAATTTCCAGTTAAGATCCTTCTCATTATCTTCATGTTCAAGGCCACAACTAACCAGGAACATGCTCTGATACCACTGCAATATCCCAAACTGATAATCTACGGATCTTTGCTACTAAGTTGTTGTTCATATACTCAATGATGTGCAAAAAGTTGAATAAAAAGTTCATGCAAAATTGGTGTGCCAAATGGCCCTAAAATATAGCTAATCTGGAGAGATTATAGGGTAAAGATTTTCAGTAAGTAGTTGTACACTTACAAGTTACCACTGATAAATAAGGTGATATGTAATGTCCTCTTCCTTTTAGGCCTTGAGGCCCATACCGCTAACCTATGTGATTCCTGTGGATTC
>LPNX010465187.1:0-39373 GCA_001517045.1 Pseudotsuga menziesii | reverse complement strand
AAATATTTTATATGTTTTTTAATAAACCGAGTCATTAAAATCAAACCGCCCGAGTCATTGCCGAGTCATTGCCGAGTCCGAGTCCGAGTCCGAGTTGACCTTCGGCCGATTCCGAGTCCGAGTCCGAGTTTTAAAACATTGATTTAAACCACTTCAAATATTAAAAGATTCACTAGATCTAAGCTTATGATAACAGGTTAAAAAGAAATGCTTTTAGATCTTGTTAAATAATCAAGCTAAAAAAAAAATCTAAGCTTGCTTTTAAAGGTAACAAGAAAAAGATTTAATTTTTTAAGGATGAATAAATAACCCTCAAGCTTGGCTAGAATCTTTGTGAAGACATAGAAGTGCCTGAAACACAAGAAATGTTAGATCTTTAAGAATCAAGATAAAGAATGAAGGAAAGAAGGGATGCAACCAAGCTCCCACTTCTCCTTCATTTGAAATAATGTGTAAGCTAAACACAAACTTTGAACAAGTGAGATCTAATCTAGTGCATTCAATCAAATGAAATGAGAAGAACACAAGTATTACCAACTACAAAATGTTGCTTCTTAATCTCAGATAACCAAATACAAGTAAACAAATTAATACTTTAAATGTTTACTCAATAAACCATAAAGGATTTTTAAGCTAGAAATCAGATCTACAAAACTTGTAAGAAATGAACAATAGCTTAGCCAAATATCACCTCGATTAATTGCAACATTCACATCAACAAGATCTTACACCATTCAGACCTCCAAAGTTTTCACTTTATTCAACAAAATATTGCAAGAGCATAGGTTCAATCCTCCATCTTCAAATAATGGTGTAATGCCTTGCTTTTATGGAAAATATGACCAAGAGAGGGTGGTGCACTTGCCCAAGAGAGAGCACTTTGCTTGAGTTGGCATGGGATGGAAAAAACAAAAAATGTGCCAACTTTTAATTCTTAACTCAACACTTGCTGTTATCCTCACAAATTTCCATCTTTTTCTTGAGAGATGTGCTCCACTTGATTTAGCAAAATCGACTTGCCTTTATTTGTCGAGAAAAACACTTCAAAGTGTTTTACAAACCTTAGGAATGTTTCCACTTTACTTTGCCAACTCATAAATTTCATTTTCGACATGTTTCTTTTATTTTATGAGTTGCCGAATTTTTCACTTTATCTATTTTTTGGGTCTTTTTTACTATTTTCGAGTAATAATCAATTTTAGAGATAAATAATTACTCAAAAACTTAGGAAAGTCGGTTTAGAAGTTAAGTGGGTGCTCTAAGTTAGAAAATGAGCACCCCCATGGCAAATTTTGCCCCTAGGCCACACTTTTATGCACTTTTGAATATTTTTAATTAACTTATTAAAAATAAGCCTAGAAAAATGGAAAATTTTATATTTTCTTGAAATTAAAAAAACCTATGGGGGACTTAGTATATGTTCATATGACTCAAAAACAATGATTAGCATGGTAATATACATTGACACATAGGTTTTAATAACCTCCTAAGGTCTAACGACCAAGACATTTACTCTAGCTTTAAAGGAGTGGGTCAAAAACTTGAAAATTATAAGTCATTAAAAAACGACGTATAATTCTCATCAATACTCTAAAGTAAAGTATTGATGAGGTCTTAGTAAAGCCAAACCTTTTACATAGTTTCATCATGCTAAGTCATTTATTACAATTTCTCCATAGGGTATGAGCATGTAAAACATAAAAAAAGGGCCACTGATTGGACTGATGAACTTCTGAACACGTGATGAACAATTGATTTGTTCAAATCTTTTATTGCTCACTGGAAATCCACCTAAGTGCAACTTAGTGGATAACATCTGGCTCCAACTGTGGGACGTGTGCTTGATCTGGTTTTCAGGCAAGGAGATTATACGAGAACACCAGATTCTCTTGTTTATATAATATGTAAAAACATTTCAACTTGACAAAAGAAACCTTAGTAGCACAAGTTTTATATAAAAACCAAGTGAACCATAAGTTGCATTATTCAAGAATGTGGAAAAAAAACTTAACCAAAATAAAATGTTATTTATTTCGAAGTACATAAAGAAATTACAGAAAGTAAATGCTCACTTTGAGGAGCTTATTTTCCTACTCTAAGCATGATATAAAAAAGTTAGGTAAATCAAATATCCAATGTAACCACCTAAGCATTTTATCAACTTTAGAGTTTTTTTCCTTATATTTGGTTACTCGCCAAAGCAAGGACATATTTTTTAGAAAGTGCAAACCTGCATGAATTCTCAAGATGGGAGGGTTGGATGGGATATCATAGGCATGTAATACATTGTCAAACTGCTTCCCAAACTGGCAAGTCCTCCCGCAGACTTCTTCTATTCAAGACTGGATGGGACTAATGTACACATATGTATGTTGAGGCAGATCCACTACTTCATCATACCCATCCAAAGGACTTATTTGCTGATACCTCTATGTGTAAGCCCCAAGCCGCTCCAAATCATAAGGAACTTCTGCATGAAAAGACGACGACTGAGACTGATCGTCCTTTAACTGTATCCCATCTGACCCTTCATTATACTGCTTCTCGAAATTTTCTTTACTGATTCTTATGTGCGGCTCTGAATAATATAGCTCTAAATAATCAAATGAAAATTTTGAATGCTCCTCTTCCATACCAAAACTTTCCCAAGTCTCAAGATCAACACTCCCTTCTATAGATGTATCATAGATGGGACTTCCACAAATTTTTGAATAGACACTCCCATCACTGGACATATCATAGATGGGATTCTCAATGAGATTTTCAAGTGTCTCATAGACTGGATTTTCCATGAAAGTCCAATAGTCATCACCCCCATCCACGTCATATATGAGAGAGTCTTCATCGCTAGCATCACATCCCAAGCTAAACTTGTCCTCCTCCTGATCAGAATCATCTTCTTCAGAAAAAAGGTCACAAGGCAGTAAACCTTCCAAGCTTTCATCATTATACGGAGAACAAGCATGAGTGGTATCATATACATTACTGATTTCATCATAATTTTCATTACAAGCTTCTGTAATGGTTTCTCTTTGAGGTAGATCTAGGGTACAAATGTGATCATCATCACTGCAATAATCATGAAATGAATCCCAATCTTCAGTATTATCTGTTAATGTGACATGAGGAGGGTCTTCAATAATATCCTCAATGAATGACTCTTCATGCACAACCTCAACTGGATCATCATGGGTTTCTAAATATTTATTATTGTATACCATGTTGATACTAAGCATCTCATGATCTTCCACGTGATATTTTCTCCAAGGAAAAAAGTATTTCAAATTAGTCTTAATGAATGAGTCAATATTGAATAATTCAATATCGTTTCCATCATAATGCCACTACCTCAAAAATATCTCAAAGAACCTTGCAAAAGAAGTAATAGATTTATCAAGAAGGCCCTTGTGAAGCCAACAAGAAGCATCCTCTCGCAGAGAAGAAGCAAACATAAACAACATATGATCCTCGTGACGTATGCTAAATTCACTCATACGTGAAAGGGACATCACAACGTGGAATCTGGTTGAGTGATCATTATCATGCTCCCAAAAGAAAGGAAGGGGATAAGATGTATTTTCCCCATCAAAATGATTAGGAAATCCAGGGATCTTGAAGAAATCAATGGGAGGACATGCACGAGAGATCCGAGCAACATTTTCTATACTTTGAACATCCATACCAATAATCAATAATCATGGGGAACATTTGCTACTGAAAGAGTGGAGCTGTTGAAAAATGATCTTTTGAATTTTTACTGTTGTGTGGGATTATCTACACAGAATCAAACTCAACAACTTTATGAGATACAAGGGTTTTTATTCCTTTAGTGGAGTCTCCATGTGAAAAGAAAAATATGCATTAAATACTTTCTCACAAAAATCATTTTTTTTGCTTTTCTTTGTAAAAATAAAAAGGAAAAAGGTTAGTGGAGTCGCTAGATGAAAATTAAAGATCTACTCTAATCGCATCAAACAAACTAAAAACAAAAAAGGTAAAAAAGAAAGTCCTACTCCGGGATTAAAATGATTTATCCCCGGTAACGACGCCAAAATGTTGTCGCCTCTTACGCACCTGGGTTGACGCATCAGAAATCTTCAAGCTGCTTGATGCGTCCTTGGGGGCAAGTCTCGAGTCAGGTACTGTCACCTGATCTTGACTCCTCCGTTTAGGCTTAACTCCTAACGAAGCCAAGGGGGGTAGTCCCTACCAAAAGAGTTTCTAAGGCTCTCAAGTGTTTTAATTGTTTCAATTGATTGGGTTGTTTAAGGAGTTAGAAATGAATAAATTGTTGACACAACACTATGCAAAATTATGTAACGAAATTCAACAACATTGCAAGATATATCAATAATCACAATATGACTATAAGCAAAATAGAGAGTACAAGAATTGAACCAATGCTAATATGGAGTCACAAAACAATGAATGTTGTTGAAAACAAGGAAAATATTTTGCTCGTGTACTTGGTCAATTTTAATTATTAGAATGACGAGTAATTAAAGGAAGGGGATTCCCGATATACCAAGTGGTACTGGGAATATGTCTGGAATTTGGGAAGAGTGGCTCCGCACAGAAAATATGGGCTAGATGGAGTCGTGGGGGGGTGTTCAACACTACACCACAAGGGTGTAACCTACTGGGACCCCACGGTCACTTTCTAGTTGTTCCCGCTTTCCTTGAAGAATTTGCCCACTACTTCTCCAAAATTGTTTACGCTGGATTTTTCGTAATGTTTTGGGTAGTTACTTTTATTAAAATGAGTTATTTAATTAGATGTGAGAAAATTAATAAGTGCACAATTCCGCTATTGATATTCCCAAGATTCAGACTGCGCTGCGAGGAGTAGGGCATACATGGAATAGGAAAATGTTCTTTCCAATTTATGAAAGCAAAGTAAAGTTGAGATACAGGCCTTCAGGACGGATTATGTGCTCATGTGAACAAAAAATTGCGAGACTAATTACTACGACAAATAAATGCTGGGTTAGTATTTGATTACTTTGAATAAAATTTGTAAATCTTGAAATAAACTTGATTGATTTAAAAGTTGAAGTAATCAAATCTAATCTAAAGGAACAAGAAAATCCAACCCACTTCAAGGACAGATACAGTCTTCCCCCAAATAGGGGAAGAGGGGTGTGGGAGCCGTAATCCCACTTGCTCTTTTATTAAATTGTTACACTGCTGATAATTAAATAAAGGGCTGCCTTTTGACCTTATACTTTGGCCAAAAAGCTTACAATAAATTGCCGGAAGAAACGGATTGAAGATGGGGGATTTGGAGATGCTTTGGGAGGCTAGAAACTTGAAAATTTTGCTTGCATTTCCTCTTGATCTGTCAACAAAATACAAAAACCAGCAAGCTAATCTTTTATAAATTAGTGGATTAGCATAAAATTACAATCAAAATTTTACACCTTAGTATTTGCGAAAGTTTAAGGAATTTAAAGCACTTCAAATACTAAGAGATTCACTAGATCTAAGCTTATGATAACAAGTTAAAAAGAAATGCTTTTAGATCTAGTTAAATAATCAAGCTAAGAAAAAAATTAAGCTTGCTTTTAAAGGTAACAAGAAAAATATTTAATTTTTTAAGGATGAAGAAATAGCACTCAAGCTTGGCTAGAATCTTTGTGAAGACATAGAAATGCCTGAAATGCAAGCAATGTTAGATCTTTAAGATAAAGAACGGAGGAAAGAAGGGATGCAACCGAGCTCCCACTTCTCCTTCACATGAGATAATCTGCAAGCTACACACAAACTTTGAACAAGTGAGATCCAATCTAGTGTATTCAATCAAATGAAATGAGAAGAACACACGTATAACCAACTACAAAATGTTGCTTCTTAATCTCAGATAACCAAATACAAGTAAACAAATTAATACTTTAAATGTTTACTCAATAAACCATAAAGGATTTTTAAGCTAGAAATCAGATCTGCAAAACTTGTAAGAAATGAACAATAGCTTAGCCAAATATCTCTTCGATTAATTGCAGCATTCACATCAACAAGATCTTCAAACCTCCAAAGCCTTCACTTTATTCAACAAAATATTACAAGTGCATAGGTTCAATCCTCCATCTTCAAATAATGGAGCAATGCCTTGCTTTTATAGAAAATATGACCAAGAGAGAGTGGTGCACTTGCCCAAGAGAGAGCAATTTGCTTGAGTTGGCATGGGATGTAAAAAACAAAAAATATGCCAATTTCTAATTCATAACTCAACACTTGCTATTATCCTCACAAATTTCCATCTTTTTCTTGAGAGATGTGCTCCACTTGATTTAGCAAAATCGACTTGCCTTTATTTGCCGAGAAAAACACTCTAAAGTGTTTTAGAAACCTTAGGAATGTTTCCACTTTATTTTGCCAACTCATAAAATTCATTTTCGGCATGTTTCTTTTATTTTATGAGTTGCCGAATTTTTCACTTTATCTATTTTTTGGGTCTTTTTTATTATTTTCAAGTAATAATGAATTTTAGAGATAAATAGATACTCGGAAACTTAGGAAAGTGGGTTTAGGGGTTAAGTGGGTGCTCTAAGTTAGAAAATGAGCACCCCCATGGCAATTTTTGCCCCTAGGTCACACTTTTATGCACTTTTGAATATTTTTAATTAACTTATTAAAAATAAGCCTAGAAAAACGGAAAATTTTATATTTTCCTTAAATTAAAAAAAACCTATGGGGGACTTAGTACATGTTCATATGGCTCAAAAATAATGATTAGCATGGTAATATACATTGACACATAGGTTTTAATAACCTCCTAAGGTCTAACCACCAAGACATTTACTCTAGCTTTGGAGGAATGGGTGAAAAACTTGAAAATTATAAGTCATTAAAAAACGACGTATAATTCTCAAGGAAAAAACACCCTAGAGTAAAATATTAATGACTAGGTCTTAGTAAAGCCAAACCTTTTACATAGTTTCACCATGCTAAGTCATTTATTACAATTTCCCCGCAGGGTATGAACATGTAAAAATAAAAAAAGGCCATTGATTGGCTTGATGAACTTTTGAACACGTGATGAACAATTGATTTATTCAAGTCTTTTATTGCTCACTGGAAATCCACCTAAGTGAAACTTAGTGGATACCATACTGTTAACTCCAAATCAATCTCACGATCAACCTGAACTTCGAGCTCATCTTTCTCCACTCCTCCAACTATGTTTTTAAGAAAATCCTGATCCAAATCCTTGGGTTGGCTCCCGAACTTGATGGTGTAATAGTCTTGAAAGGACAATGTTGCACATAGCTCATCACCCAAGGCTAGATATTCTTGATATCGAGGCTAGTGTTGCAGTGTTGCTAACCCCTGCAAATTTCCAGTTAAGATCCTTCTCATTGTCTTCATGTTCAAGGCCACAGTTGGCCAGGAACATGCTCTGATACCATTGTAATATCCCAAACTGATATTCTACGGATCTTTGCTACTAAGTTGTTGTTCATATACTCAATGATGTGCAAAAAGCTGAATAAAAAGTTCATGCAAAATTGCCGTGCCAAATGGTCCTAAAATATAGCTAATCTGGAGAGATTATAGGGTAAAGATTTTCAGTAAGTAGTTGTACACTTACAAGTTACCACTGATAAATAAGCTGATAGTACTACAGAGATATGTTGCATGCAAGGTGTGCTGGAATATAGTGCTGCTTTCCTCAGTTTGACGCCCAGCTACATGTGTGCCCTCTTCAGGAAGATAATGATGTTTTTGGAGAAGGAGGTGCTCGATACCGCTGAAACTTTCCCGTGATGTTGGCCTTCACCTCCCGGAGAGAATGGTGGTCGCATGCAGAATTTTTGCCCTCCCTGAGGCACCTAGCGAATTGTTTTGCACTGGAGGATGATGTCCCCCTGCTTATACAAATTTGTTGCTGGCTCCTCCGGATATGCAAACAATGACTTGACAATCACTTAGTAGAGTGTGGGTAGCCTGCTGAGAAGGATAGTGATGACATGCAGGAAGAAAATTGAGATTCTATGTCCCAACGAATTACTCTGGAGATTTCCAGCTAAACCCCAGCTGTAAATATTAACTTGCAATAAATCTCTCTCTGTACACTGGATTGCTGAAGATGAATGAATATGATGAATAACTAGTGACATGCCTGGATGATATATCCTGAAGTGATTAGGGCAGATAGATTTTGCTACTGAAACCCCTTGTTAGTTGAAGACCTTCGTCGCCAACCCCAACTTGTTGCTGCTGCTGCTCTAGAAACCAAACTCAATAATAATAATCATAGATATCTTCTTTGGTCCAATAACCCTTCTCATATAGCTTAGCATGTACTTCTTAAATAACCCTAAAAGTACTCTGTAGCCCTTGTCCTCTAAGCCAGCAATAGATAGAGGATTCTTCTTCAAACCGGGAACATATAAGACATCATCAATATGTAAATCCGTACCTGAATCAAGTTGAAGTGAAGTTGAGCCAACTCCTTCAATCTTGTAAGTGGAGTCATCTCCAAGTTCTACCTATGTAGTGAACTTCTTCTTTCTATAACTGGTGAGAGCTCCACAATTACCTGTCATATGCCTGGAGGCACCACTATCCACTAACCATGAGGTAGCGCTATTTGTGATGGATCAAGAGAGAGCGGAGATCAAGTAGTACTCTCTTCTAGGTTCATCTTCTTTGTTAGCCCTGGTGTTCTTTTTTCTTCTTAGGTTCTTCTTCTTCTTCTTCTGCAGCAGAAGCTTGAAATCTTCTTTTGAATTTCTTCTTGGTCTGCCTGCAATCCCTGGCAAAGTGCCCGAACTTGTGGCAATTATAGCATTCCACTTTTGAAACATCAGAGTACTTACCTTGAGGTTTCTTACTTTTCTTTTGCTGAGGGGAGGGATTCTTGAACTTCTTTGTCTTTGCTGCAAGTGCAAGGTTACCTTCCTTAGTTGCCTTTCCTGAAGTCCTTCCCTCTTCCTCCAAGCAATCATGCCAAAGCCTTTCAAAGTTTGGTTGATTCTCACGTCCACTGACAGATGCCAGGAATGTTTACCAAGAGTTTGGGAGACTATTGACCACAGTTTGCACAAGGTCATCCTCATCAACAACAATACCAATAGCAATAAGTTGATCTCTTACCTGTGCAATCTTTGTGAAGAAGGGTCCAACACCTTCATCCTTGTTCATCTTCAATGTTCAGAGCCTTTTCTCCAAGACTCTCTTCTGACTGGGAGCCTTCTTCTCATACAAGTTTGTTAAGATGTCAAAGCATTCTTTGGCAGTCTTTAATGCTGTGATGTTGGGTATCACAGTTTCTTTGACAGAATCATGGATGATCCTTCTAGCCTTAGCCTGTTTCTTCTTGTAAGCAACTCTGCCAGCATTAGATGTTGGCTCTTCACTGACGTTGAACACAATGTCATCAAGGTTATTTTCTTCTAGAATAGCTGTAAGTCTAGCTTTCCAGGAGTTGTAGTTGGTTGAACCTTGAAGCTTCTCTTCCAGTTTGAAGATGTTGATGGCCATCTCTGCCACTTAGTCAAATGTCAAGTCTACAAAATATCCCAAGGTCTACGAAGACAACAACAATTTCTTCTTACTGGGTCTTCACATGCTAAGCTTTGATACCATGTTGAAATTTTAGCATTAGCATGAGTACTTTTAAATTTGCAGACTAACATATAACAAATGACAAGTGCAGTAAATAACATCAACACGTCAACACACTGAACACACGAGTTTTTCACTGGGGAAACCTTTAAAGGACAAAAACCCCAAAAGCATTAGTAATTCATCTTGTAAATGAGATGAATGAGTTCTTCAATGAATTCTCAAACCCTAAGGGTTTGTTCCACAGATCCACAACATCACAGAAGATAATCTTTTACACAAGAAACACCAAAAATAGGTCTTTCACCAAATTAGGGCTTTCTGCCCTAATTTTCTCTTTTGTAATATCCCAAATATTGATATTCTACTGTTTCACTATTCTAGGGCTTACTTATACTCTCAAAATGTGCAAGAATACTGAATAAAAATTTGCATGCAAGGTGCCAAGCCAATTGTCCTAAATTATAGCTAAACTAGGGCAAATATTTACAGAAAGAAGATCAACACTTAGCACTGATAATCAAGCTGATGATACTCTAGAGATAAGATGCATGCATACAGAGCTGGACTGGTGAGGTAATGATGCTTCCTTCCCGGTGTTACCACCTAGTAGTATGAAACCCTCTCCTCAGCTAAAGGTGACGTTTTTGGTGAAGGAGTTTCCTAATGGAGCTGAGATTTTTCCGGGGTATAGATCTTCCCGTGCCGGAGAGAATGACCGGTGCATGCAGAATTTTTGACCCCTCTAAGCTAGCTAGCGAATTGATCCTCCTGTTTGGTGCTCACGCCCCCAACTGCATAGATTTGCTGATAACTGCTCTGGATGAGCAAACTGAGGATTGATAATCACTCAAGGCAGTGGAGTGACCCTGTTGATGAAGATGAAGCTGTTATGTAGAAGAGGAACTGGGATTCAGAGAGCCAGCAAATATTTTGGGGTTTTCTAGCTAAATCCCCGGTTGCACACGTGAACCTACAAACAGTCTTCCTGGGAATGCTGGATCACTGGATACAGACGAATAAGGTGAAAGTTGATGGTGGACCTGAATGGCCTACCCTGAAGGAGACTAGGGCAGATATTTCACTGTCGAACCCTCGTTAGCTGAAGACGCTGGCTTCAACCCCAGCTGCTGCTGCTGCACATCGTGCTGCTGCTCAAATACTCCCAAATCAACAATAATAATAATAGCTGATCCTTTTGGTCCAATTACCCTTCTTAAATAGCTTAGCATGTACTTTTAGGGTTTGCGCTTTACTTTTGCATGCATGCAATTCTGATTTCTCGTTGACTTAAAGAATGAAGAAATAAAGCTTACATGCTTTATGATAATAACCCTGATGGCCCTCTTTACTATACCGATGACTTAATAATACTGAATAATTGTTCTAATATGCTCCCGGTATTAAATGTCCTCAGTCAATTCCCTATTCATCAAAACGGAACATTACACATAATCATGCACACATATTTCTGCCTTTCAAATCAGCTTTTCATTATGAATGATTTCCAAATTACAAGGGCTCCCATCCTAGGAAAATGGCCCATTGAGTAAAAAATACAAAATACAAACAACAAACTAGCTGATCACACCTCAAGATCTGTCCTTCGATCTTGCTGGTCACTTCTCCTTTGCTGCCTCTTTCTTCCTTCCTCGGACCCAACACACTTGGATGAAAGTCCTTCACCCTATGAAAGATATCTCACTATCTCACTCTCCTTGTGTATGTCTTCACCTCTCACCTTAGCTTCCTTTTATATTCTTGAGTTTATCCTAGATCCAAAACCCTAGATCTCCGATTCTAAGACAATAGGTGTTCTTCATTACTAAGAGTTTTTGTCAAACAATTTACGAAATTAATGGTTAGTTACAAAGTGGCCCAAGATTGTTAATTTTTCTAACCCCAGTCCTAGATAAATAATTCCTACTGATTCCCGTTGCTGAAAATTACTTTTAACAGCTCACTGATCAAATTATACTATTGGGATCTATTAACAAAAAATAAATAGCGGAAGCAATAAACAGGAAACCATAATCATGCACACATATTTCTGTCTTTCAAATCAACTTTTCATTATAAATGATTTCGAAGCTTACAAGGGCTCCCATCTTAGGAAAATGGGCCACTGAGGAAAAACTACAGAATACAAAAATAAACTAGCTGATCACACCTCAAGATCTATCCTTCGATCTTGCTGGTTGCTTCTCCTTTGTTGCCCCTTTTTTCCTTCCTCAGACCCAAGACACTTGTATGAAAGTCCTTCACCCAATGAATGCGATCTCACTATCTCGCTCTCCTTGTGTTTATCTTCACCTCTCACCTTAGTTGCTTTTTATAATCTTGAGTTTACTCTAAATCCAAAATCTTAGATCTCCAATTCTAAGACAATAGGTGTAGCTTCATTATGAAGAGTTTTTGTCAAACAATTTATGAAATCAATGGTTAGTCACAAAGTGCCCCAAGATTGTTAATTTTTCTATCCCCATTCCTAGATAAAATAATTCCTAGTGATTTTCCTTTGCTGAAAATTACTTTAACAGCTCACTGATTAAATTTTATTGTTGCGATCCATTAACAGAAAATAAATAGCGGAAGCAATAAACAGGAAACCATAATCATGCACACATATTTCTGTCTTTCAAATCAACTTTTCATTATAAATGATTTTCATGCTTACAAGGTCTCCCATCCTAGGAAAATGGTCCACCGAGGAAAAAATACCAAATACAAACAACAAACTAGTTGATCACAACTCAAGATCTGTTCTTATATATTGTTGGTCACTTCTCCTTTGTTGCCCCTTTCTTCCTTCCTCGGACCCAACACACTTGGATGAAAGTCCTTCACCCAGTGCTATGCTGCATGGGAGCGCTCCCCACCCTTTCGCTCCTGAAGCTTACTTCCTTCGGAAGTTCGCTCCCAAAACACTCACAGTTTAGGGAGCACGCTCCCAAGGTGCTCCCGATGCGCTCCCTTCATTTCCTATACTAAAAGCTCCTATACTAGGTTGATCATTTGATGACAATGTTATGGTACCTCCCTTCTTTGCCAAGCTCCTACAAAAGTTTTTATGGTTGATCATTTTATGATAATGTTATAAATTATAACTACTAGATGATTGATGTTTTATGGTTTAATCCATGTACTCTATAGCTAATTCAACATCCTACACGTTTTTTAGTTACAAATCCATCAACATATATACTATACAGAAAACACTCCCAAAACAGGAGCTTTTGAAAATTTTGCTTTTCGCTCCTTTCTCGCTCCCCACTCCCCGCTCCCAATAGCATAGACCCAATGAATGAGATCTCACTATCTCACTCTCCTTTCGTGTGTCTTCACCTGTCACTTTAGTTGCCTTTTATAATCTTGAGTTTACCCTAAATCCAAACCCCTAGATCTCCAATTCTAAGACAATAGGCGTTGCTTCATTACGAAGAGTTTTTGTCAAACAATTTACGAAATCAATGCTTATTCACAAAGTGCCCCAAGATTGTTAATTTTTCGAACCCCATTTCTAGATAAAATAATTCCTAGTGATTTTTCTTTGCTGAAAATTACTTTAACAACTCACTGATTAAATTATATTGTTGGGATCTATTAACAGAAAATAAATAGTGGAAGCAATAATTAGGAAACCATAATCATGCACACATATTTCTGTCTTTCAAATTAGCTTGTAATTATAAATGATTTCCAAGCTTACAAGGGATCCCATCCTAGGAAAATGGCCCACTGGGGAAAAAATACAAAATATAAACAACAAACTAGCTGATTTCCTTCCTTGGACCCAACACACTTGGATGAAAGTCGTTCATCTAGTGAATGAGATCTCAGTATCTCACTCTCCTTGTGTGTGTCTTCACCTCTCACCTTAGCTACCTTTCAATAATCTTGAGTTTACCGTAAATCCAAAACCCTAGATGTCCAAAGTGATCAATGGTTGAGATTAGATTTCACGCACTTGAGATTAATGGCTAGGATTTAATTTAACTCACTAATGCCAAAATCTTAGGCATTTCTATAAATTAAACTCAATTAATTATAAAAAGTCATTCACTTTAATAATTACTTAATTAAAGTGAATTTCATAAGTCTTGAGAGGTATTAATGACGACTTCCACATGTTAGACACAAAATTAATGTGGAAGTACCTGCTCGGTGCTACAAACATCAACGCTCCCTCTTAGCAATGAAAGTACTTTTGGAAGAGCTACCTGGAACTGGGTGTCCCTCTGATCATTGCACAAGTGACAATATCCTACACATCATCCTGCACCATAACATCTTTCTAAAATTGTTGATTTGTTACTTTCGCAACACTAGAAGGCTCATCATCAAGGACGATACTCATGAGTGCCATATGATTTGGAAACTTCTTTGGAGGGTTGCTCTCCTGGACTCTCCTCCTAGGAGGCTCAACTTATCCTTGAGCATCCCTTAACGTTAGTTCATGCCAACTGGGTCTTCTTCCTCAAGTCCGACTCCTCGAACTGGAAGCTGCTAACTGTTGCTCATCCTTTGAAGCCTCTAGCTCCTCTTGCTTTGTCATTGACATTGGTTCACTCACAGGCTTTCCCTCTCTAACCCCAATGCTCACCATTGTGTTAGGGCTAGCTCCCTCTGGACGTATGAGTACTTGCTCTTTCTTGATTACGACCTATGTCACAGGGTTCGGCGAATTTTATGCTTGAAGTTCGAAATTCGCCGAACTCCAAAAAAATATGCAATTCATTTAGGTTCGGCAAATTTCAACGCCGAACCTCAAGGCGAATCGAATCGAACCATATCGAACTTTAACGAACTCGAACTTTATCGAATTTTAGGCGAATCTCAAACGAATTTCAAATCGAATTTCAATTTTTGTCCTTTCGCCGGTTCGCGCGTTCCACTGTCCTGTCGCCGGTTCCCACTTTCCAAGGTTTTCTCCCGATTCCCGAGTCCTGACTGCATTTTTGCTCACCTACCAGGCTACCGCGATGCCCTCTACAACTGCAGTCTGCAACTCGACAGTCCACTCTGTGTTCAAACTTCAGCTCACAGGCTATGTAGTTGATTTTGTAATTTACAACTGCAATTGCCAATATATGCTGAAAATAGCATCATGTTTAATAGTTTACTTATTATTGAATCATTATGATTCATCATATTTATCATGTTTTGTATATTTAGGAATCAAGATGTGGCTCTTTAAAACTTGGAATTATGTTCATGTTGTAAATTTTAATATTTTTATTGCTGATTAGTGCTACCGCAGAACTGCTTACTCATACTAATTAGTGATTATAATGCTCAGATCCGCTAAATTTACTTACTTATTTCCTGCTTTCAAATTATTTCATTATTTAAATTTTATAGTGTAAATGTACATGGAGGTTGCAACTTGCAAGTTGCAGCATTGAACATAAATTATAATGATAAAATTTGATATATTTTCTTCATTTGTTTTATTGTATATTTTATTATATATATGAAATTTTTTATATTGGCGAACCTAATGCCGAACCTCATCCCGAACTTCATAAAAAAAATCGAATTCGAATCGAATTTCAAGGTCGTCGAACTCAAATTCGAACTCGAACCATGTGACATAGATTACGACAACGAAACCTTTGCCCTCCAAAACTGATAATGAGAGCAAATTCTTCTGAGCTTTGGTACCCAAAGCACATCCTCACTCAAGATGGAACCAAAGAGTTCCCACCCCCTTCACAACATGCTTGGCATCGTCACCAAGCTCCACATGGGTCCCTGAGTCCTTTTTTGTTAGACTGTTGAAAGCCTCCCATGCTTTTGTCATGTGATGCGATGCACCACTATCCAAGCACCAAGCACCCCTTATGTCGGTGTTGGTTGAGAGGCAAGAGACTAGTGAGAAGTCCTTCCCAAACTTCACTATAAACTCATCAATCTATGTCTTTGTTGATGCTATTGTCTGTGTCTTCTCTTGCCTCTTCATCTTCTTCGGACATTGAGATACATAGTGCCCATTCCTGTGACAAATGAAACGCTTGTTTTTACTGAAGTCTTTCTTCCCTGCTTGAGGATGCTCCCTCACTATTACCCTTGGAACCATTTCCTTTACTCTTCTTGGTCTGACTGACTAGAGCCAGGTTCTTGTCCTCCTCATCTTCTTGCTTGCATGCTTTAGACTCCTCTTGAGTCTCTTTCTGGATGCAATCATTCCAAAGCCTTTGCCAAACTGGGAGATTTTACCAAGCGCAAACTCCCTTGACAAATGGTTCCCAAGGATTTGGGAAACCATTCAATGGCACATTCACGAGTTTTGCATCAAGAACCTTCTCCCCAACGGCTACAAGCTGATCACATATTTGAGTGATCCTCATGATATAGTTGGTAACATTATTAGACTTTGACATCCGGACATCTCTGAGCTTGTTTCCCAAGATCATCAACATGTTCATGTTGTCACTTTGGAACAAATCCGTCAAAGCTTTGTACATTGCATGGGCCGTTGTCTTCTCAGCTACATGAGGAATCAAGTGATCCTTCATAGCGTCCATGATCACTCTTTAGGCTTTGATGTCCTTCTTCTCATGTGCTGCCAAATCAGCTGGATCTGTTGGTTTGGAAATTGCCTTTTCTACAATGTCCAAAAGTTCATGTTCCTTCAGGAGCAATGTAACCCTTGCATTCCATGACAGGAAATTAGATGCCCCATCTAACCTGCCTTCAAATCTGAGATTGGTTGCTGCCATAACTAGATCTGCCAAAAAAAAATGCTACGTGCTTAATCCGTCAAGTACCAAAATTGCTCTGATCTCCTGTGTTTGTTGCCCGGACCGTTTCCCAGAATTTTACTGCTCAGCAAGACTTTTCTTCTGCTGCTTGGATTTGCTACTTGCTGCCCGAATCTACTATCGGTTCGCTGCCTTTGGTTGTTTCTGGGCTAACCATGCATTCATAAGGTTGCATGCGGCTTGTTTTGGGCCCCTTGTGGCTTGTTCTGAGCTTCCCGTGGCATGTACAGCCCATCCTGCGGCTTTGTACAACTACCCATGGTTCTGTACAGCTGCCTGCAACATGTCTGGGACTACCCGTGGCCCTGATCTGCCTGCCTGCATCCTGTTCTCCTATTAATGGTCTGTTGAGGACTAGTTCAGGTTGCTTGTGGCCTATATCTAGCTGTTTGTAGCCTGATCTGCTTACTGTGTGCATCGTACAACTATACACCAACCTATATGTGGCTTATATGGTCTGTACGTGGCCTGTACGACTCCTTTGAGGTTAGATCTGGATGTTGTATGGCTTGCAAACAAATTTCAGCTTGCTGGGTTTCTTTCTCCTGCTTGCTATACTACTGTCCCTACAAGAAATCATTGGATTTATGCACTCTTGGTTTCCCTCTCAGAGATACTGCTCTAATATCATGTTAATTTTTTTAACCCCCGTCCTAGATAAAATAATTCCTAGTGATTTTCCTTTGTTGAAATTTACTTTCACAACTCACTGCTTAAATTATACCATTGGGATCTATTAACATAAAAATAAATAGCGGAATCAATAAACAAGAAACCATAATCATGCACACATATTTCTGCCCTTCAAATCAGCTTTCTATTATAAATGATTTCCTTGCTTACAATGGCTCCCATCCTAGGAAAATGTCTCAAAGAGGAAAAAATACAAAATATAAAACAACAAACTAGCTGATCACACCTCAAGATCTGTAGTTCGATCTTGCTAGTCACTTCTCCTTTGTTGCCCCTTTCTTCCTTCCTCAGACCAACACACTTGGATGAAAGTCCTTCACCAAATCGATGGGATTTAACTATTTCACTCTCCCTATGTGTGTCGTCACCTCTCACCTTAGCTGCCTTTTATAATCTTGAGTTTACCCTAAATTCAAAACCCTAGATCTCTAAAGTGATCAATAGTTAAAATTAGATCCCACTCACTTGAGATCAATGTCTAGGATTTAACTTAACTCACTAATGCCAAAAACTTAGGCATTTCAATAAATTAAACTCAATTAATTAGAGAAAGACATTCACTTTAATAATCCCTTAATTAAAGTGAATTTCTTAAGTATTGAGAGGTATTAATGATGACTCCCATATGTTAGACACAAAACCAATGTGGAAGTACCTGTCTGATGCTACAAACATCAACAAAGGTTATGGTTCACTGAGGAGTGGAGTTCCTAACTGCCTCCCTATATCTCTTGGGATGAGACTTTGTGTTAACTTGTTTTTTAGGTTGATGGGCCTAAGTTTGATATGCTTTCTTTTACTTGATTATTTAACTTGCCATTCCCCCTCCAAGTTACATGCTTGGTCAAGAAGGGGCTTGCCAGGAGAAACCATTTTATCATAACCTTGAACATGAGGATTCACAACTTGACCTTGGGTGATGGTGTTGGGAGCGTACTTCAGGTTTGATTCAGTACCTATGATGAGCTTGGTGCAAAGTTATTCTATGAACTGGATGCAGGAACATTGACTTGAGGAGGAGAAAGTCGGGGTCTCCTGTTAGGACAATCTTGTATCTGATGATCTTTTGTTTGATTGGAAAAGCATGCATTGGGCAAGTTCAAATCAATGTTAGCACTGCTAGAACCAGTCCAAAACCATTTTGCAAATTAGGCTAAGTTTGTATGAACTTAAAATACTATTCTGAAATCATGGTTCAATTTATCATTTTTTCTCGAGGTTCATTTCATTCTATTGTTTTTTCTAATGTGTTTACTTATAATTTCATTGAAGACACCATTTGATGAATTTCATTGGCTGCCATTATCTGAAGGAAAAGTTGGAGTACTCATGTGGAGGTGACATTGGGGATGATGAAGGAATATAAACACTGTTTCTCTGCCTCCTATCATGATGATCTTACATTTTTATGTTTTAATTGTTAATTTCATGTCAAACAGCTTATCATTAAAAGTGTGACGGTTGTATCTTCTTTCTATCATTAATGTTCTGTTCCTTTATTCCTAGCTTAGAGAATCTTGTTTGTATTGTCAGCTTACTTACAGGATGCCATTATGATTAGACAAAGTAACCAATATTTTTTTATTTACACAGGCAACATTGCATAGACAAATTCTTTATATGGCTGGTCAGCTGGGGCTTGACCCCCCTACAATGTTGCTTACTTCAGGAGGGGCGGGTGTACAGATGCAGCAAGCACTGATGAATTGTGAGGCAGTGGCAAATGTATTCGGCTGCAGTTTAGGTCCATCTTTAATCAGTCTTACAGTGTACTGCCCTACCTCCCTTACCTCGTGTGAGAGAAGTGAAGTACACGATGCTTTAGAAAAAATTATTCATCATGGGACAGCAATGAGTGGAGATTCCAACATTACCACAGAGAAACATGAAAAATGTCGACCTCTTGTTCTTTATATCCTTGTCTCTGCATTGCCAAAAAGGTTTGCAGCTTTCACTTATATTTGGTTTTTCTGCACTAGAAAGATCATAAATATATGCAGTACAATTTCTGAAACGTGCATTTTATCTGACATATGTTTAATGGAATATTCCATTGATTTGTGTATTTTTAGCTTTCTATTTCCATATACCTTTCACCTCTTCTGTTCTATGGAACTCGACTTTTTTACTCGAACACTGTTTAGTACAACATAGGTTCATATGTCTATTGATAACATTGATCTACTTGTCTCCCTGAAACCAAGTTCATCCTTTAATCATTAGTTCTAAAAGCTTCTAGCCATTTCCTAGCATATAATTAATTGTTGCTGTAGGACTGTATAATATCATTGTATTCACATTTCTCATACCGAGACATTAAAATTTAATAGGGCATAATAAAAGGTAAGCATGAGTAATGTCATTTTGCTTTAAATGGTTTTGTTAACAATAATTGAAATACAAGTCGACACTAGTATAAGAGAACTATCTTCATCATCAATATTAGGGGTTAAACTTAGAGTCTGTTAAAGTAATTAAGTTCATGTACGTACTTCAAAATAGTGAACATACATTCTTATTTATAATTATTTGTTTTTGACAAAACCAGCCATAATTACTCAATAGTAAAAATCAACATTACCAACAAAGAGGTTTGAGCAGCTAGCTAGTGTACTGTGGACATCAGTACATATGCACCCAGAAGCACTATTTTAGCGTTTTGGAAGTCAACAACTCAAGAATTCAGTCAAAGATGTTAAAAAAGGAGTCAGATAAATCATAATTTCCCTCTTTTGTTTGCAGGTGTGAATGGCATAGTCTAAGTAGCAATAAATTGTATGCGTAAAAAAATGTTGTTGGTAAACATTTTTTAGAGGTAATCATTTAAGAAGTGGCTTACATTAAAAAGTCTGTCTCATAGCACTTCTAATTCAAACTTTCCAATCACCTAGTAGTATGTGGCAAGTTTCTAGGTAGTAAGGTACAGTATAGATCAAAATATCTCAACACAAAATGCCACTAATGTTGCTTATGCTTGTGCATCCTTTGAAAATAATGTATGCTCTAGGTATTTTTTACAAACCCATGTATGGAGAATTGTCTATCATGACCTGAAACGGTTTCAAATTTTGAATGAGATTCACCTTGCCACTTACAACCAGGTGGCTAGTTGAGACCCTTTATTGGTCGACTTAGGTGGGTAGTTGAAGCCCTTTATTGGCCAACTTGCGGGTTATTACACCCATTATTACACTTTATTGTATTTTAGGGTAAGGCCCGAGGCTTGGGCTAGTCTCTCCTTGGCGCTAGCACCTTAACTATATCACCTCCCTCAATTGTAAGATCATTTTCTTCAAGTGGGTTTATTCATTCTTTTGCCTAAGGGCACCTATAATATTTCACTCTATTTGTGCACTCTCTTGAAGTCTTATGTGTTCATCAGATTTCGTGTAGTGTTCTCTGCTTCCGTGAATTGTTCTCTGTTTCAGCCTGTAGATGCCTCCTTTCCTTTCCAAAAAGAATCTTTGAGAAGTATGGGGAAAATCAGGCTGTATATATCAGCTGGAAATGACTATTGAGTTGACAAAGATTTGGACTTCAATGTACAGCGAATCTAGATCACGAAGGCAACCCACTAAAATGCTGAGATTGATGATGTATACCTTCGAGGGATATCTTGTAACATATGGAACTCTTGGTAACAATATTCAGACTGGTGCACCCGTTCCTTCACTGTGCAGACCTCAACTTCCTCAAACAGTGATGTCCTCTCCTTTTACTTAAGATCTGAGCCTGGGTAATCATCAAATACAGTATTGACAAGAGTATATAAAGATTACCAGACCTCTCCACTTCTGACTATAATGAACAACTGTAAGGATTCGCCCTCTTCACTTGTCCTGGAAAATATCAGTTTGCCCTCTCTCCCTGTCACTACATTCAAACCACAGTGTGCCTCTCCCCTTTGAAATAACAGAGTAAATAACTCTGTAAATCATTAGAGTTTACCTTTCCTTCATGCGCCCTTCTTCTTGCTGTGTAGTACCCAATTCTTCACTGTCACACTGTTTACTCCTGTAGCTTCTTAAAATGCCTAGTTTTAAATCTTCAATCCACTGCCAAACTCCTCTCTTATCCACCATCCAATTATCCCTGCCCAGGATAATAGTATACCTGACCTTTGGTGGCTACAATCGTCCTTCAGATGCACAATACGGTACATTACGGAATCATACCGAATGGTACAAAATGGTGTTTTTTGGAAGTGATTTCCATCTCTCTATGTGCCAGCTGTCAAAGCTTCTGATTGCTCTTATAAGATTTTTTCCCTGTAAAATCTTGATCTTAACTCCTCGAAATGGTCCAATAATTCTGAAAAAATGAAAGTAGTAAATTTCTCACTGAAGATCTGAGGAAAAATCTTGATGATCTCCCCCCCCACAAACTTGATTAGTTAGACTAGAATTGTTTCACTGGTGAAATAAAACTCTCAACTTTCAAGGGTTCCAAGCCCTATCCAAGGAGCTCTTGCTCACTTCAACTTAATGCCAAAATCGAATGCGGAGAAGAGAGGTCGCTCCTCCTTTTATAAATTAATATTGGCCCCTTAATCACTTTTCTCTTAAAAATGAATAAATTAATCTTATAACTTTAAGTTCACTTTTATTATCTAATGTCAACTTAAATATATAACATTTGGCCTAAGTTGACATTAAATAATAATTTATCCTCTCACAATGGCTAGGCTATGCTCTAAGGGGGATAATTAGATCACTAAGCCTCTTTTTGCTTTTCTAGTGAGAAGGGAACATTACAGGGATCTAGTCATGTCATGCTGTTGAGATCTCGGGGGATGGGAAAAGGTCCCACAGGGCCGCATTGATTTGGAAGCTAAGGCTATGTTGCTATCAGATTGTCTCTTAGTGCCCCTTCTTGAGGGTAGCACTGTGAAAAAGGAAGTGATCGGTTGGGTAGAATCTGGGCAAGTAGATGGCTAAAGAATATGGGATTGGAGCTTGAGGGCCTCTTGCATTTATAATGGCAAGCATCCCTAATTGGGGTATCTAGATTCTAAAGAAGCTGGTGAGGGTCTGAGTCTCCTTGAAAAGGTAATGGAACCTGTTACCAACTTATTTGTACCATAGTTGGATTAGCTGAGGAGCTGCCATTTGACAAACATGATGAATGCTTGTGTTCCAGTGTATCAGATGATCCGCCATTTGTGCCTAGTCAGTTTTTGTTTTCAGTAATTATGACCATGGCCCCGCGGGGTTTGTAATAAAATGTGCTAGTAGGGTTTTTGAGTGGTTCGGTCTCCTAAGACGTAGAATTTCAACTAAGGTATTCCAGGGAGTTTTTTCCCTTGTCAATTATGCTTTGCCTATAGCCGAGTATAATCGACGAGGTTTTCTCCCGCTTCCTCCAAAACTGGAATGCCCGATTTTGAATTTTGGGCCTTGGGGGGTTATTAGAGCCAAACTGAGTATGTATAAACCTACTAGACATTATTAGAATATAGACTATGGTCATGTCCTAAGTCACTAGGACCCTCAGAAAAATTTTCAAATTTTTTTTACCGGACGCGTTGGATTTGGGTTTTTTATTTTTCAATTTTCTAAAGTTTTTAATTAAATTTTTCCATAGTTTAAATGGAAAAATTTAAGTTTGTAATATGTCAGTCATCCGGGGTCCAAATTCAGTGATTGAAGGCTCTAACCTTAAGCCAAAAATCATTCATGATCAACTGGCCAGCTATCCCTAAGTTTTAGATGTTCATTCAGCCTCATAATTAATAATTTCTCAAAAAGGTCATTTACAAAGAAATTATTAATTAAAATATTAAAAATGAATATTTTGGAGATAATAAAAAACTCTCCAAAATAAACCAAATTGAATAAAATAAAAGGCTAAATGACATGGCAATGGGCATTTATGATGATTCAACTTGGCATAGAGTCTCTTCAGTCAACAATTGGAGAGCATTAAAGTCACCTTCAGTTAGCAAAATCTCCCTCTTCAGCTAGCTCACGAGTTGGGTGATGTGGAGAGTTGTGATTCGTTTGGTGATTGGATCGAGGTAGGGAATTGAATGCAATCCATATTTTGTGCAAACCCTAAGGGTTTGGCACCCATCAACACCAACGGACAGCTACTACAAGCCTTCACGCCTCCTTCACAAGCTCACGCCCTCTCTCTCCTTAGGCTTGCGCTACCACACGTGTGGGTCTTTCATTTGATGGAGATGGGCTTTTAGGGTTGGGAGTGGGGGCGCCTTGCCTAGGTGGAGGCCACCCCTCACTCACACCAACTTTTGATTTATGTTTGGCTCTCAATTATGTGCCGAGTTTGCTTAATCATGGGGATTGGCCCTCATTTGATGGAGTTTGGTTTTAGGGTTTTGGTCTTCTCTCTTTGTATAAGTAGAGGCTCTTTTGAGCTCTGCAGGATGGAACTTTTGTGGTAGAGTTACTTTGAGAAAATTGTATCAAGCATTTGCTTTGGAATTGTTAATAAAGATATTCGACTTTGGAGGTCTATGGGCTTTTGATTGTGTTGAATTCCTCATGGTTGAGGTGATATTGTTTCTAACTCCTCTCTTTCAATACTTGTATGCGATTAATTAATTTGCTATCTCAAGAAGGCCATTGTTGGCACGGTAGAATAGCCATTTGTTGTCTCAATTTGGTTATTTATGCAAAGTAGATTAATATCTTGATGGACATGAGTAGTTAGTAATACGAAATGTTGATATTGATCTGATTTTCCTAGCATACTAGCATATAATTTTTGATCTCACTTCTTGTATTGAGCTTTTGTGTGTTATCAGGCTTCACAGATTGTAGAAGGGTGTGAGCTCAGCTGCTTCTATCCCAAGCTTCAAACAACCATTTTTGAGTTTAACACTTTGTGATTGCAGGACCTACAGGGTTCGTCATCTTTTGCTACAAAAGGAAAGTTGGGAGTAGCCCTCTCTCTCTCTTGTGTTCCATCCACAAGATAAAATATTATTTTGGTTACCAGTTATTTCAAGAAGCCCTAAGTTCCATTTATCCATCCTTTGGCTTCTCTCTTGCCTTGTTTGGCTTGATCATCCTCTTCTCTTTTCGTTGCCCTCTTTTTGTCCTTTCTTCACCCTTGTTGCAGCCCTCTTTTACCCTTGTTGCAGCCCTCTTTTGCCTTAGGTTGGCAGCCCCCCTTTTCCCCCTTTCTCTTTCATTTCGCAGTTTTTTCTTCTCTTTCTTTCCTCTGTTTTCACTGTAAAAACTTGACTTTCTTTTAGAGTTAGTTTGTAGATTTGTTTTATTTTATTTTTTGAATAACATATAACATTTCAATGTTAAAAGCTCTTATTTTCAAGAAAGTCAAGAAGATCCCAAAGGCTATAAGCAAGCAAAGAAGCAAGCAAAGAGCAAGAAAGACAAAAGCACCTCCCTCTTCTCTCTTTCCCTTTCTCACCTTGCTCATTCAAGAAGAGGCAAAAAACATAAAAAAAAAGCATTGTAAAAAGTTAATAAAAAGCAAGTGGGATAAAGGCTCCCACACTCCTCTTCCCCCATTTGGGGGAAACCTGTATCATCCACATTTTCATGTTTGCATGCTTGTAGAGTAAATGGTTAGAATAGAATAGGAAAAGATAGTTTCATTTTTGAAAAGTTTTTGCTTTCATTAAAGTTTTAAAAAAGGAAAAGTTTCTTGTTTTTTTTTACTTAGCTTTACATTAGAATTTGTTTTATTCGATATTATATTGCAAAAAAGTAAAAAGAACTAAAATCTCTTGAATCTCACCGTAAGGTGGATCAAGAGTGCTCTCTATCGGAGGGTTTGTTTGTTTTCATTTATTTCATGTACTTTTGTTTTTGTAATTTATTAACTTAATTCTAAGTCTCTTGAACTTGCCGGAATCCAAGTCAAGAGCACTCTCTATCGGAGAGCATATTAGTATGTTTGCATCATCCTTGCATTTAGGCATATAGAATAGCTAAGACTCTTGAACTTTTGTCATAAGACAAAGTCAAAAGCGCTCTCTATCGAAGGGTTTAACTTGTTTTTCTAATAAAATTGGCAACTCACATTCCCCTTTAATTAATTTACTTCGTTGCTATCCCTCACCTAGTAAGCTCTGCCGACTTTCATATTTGGGCTCGTACTCAGAACGGTGAACGAACTTGTTAATCTCGCAAATAACAACATAATAAAATTTTACCCCATAACCAACACACCGGCGTTGTAGAAAGCATTCAAAGTCAATTCTTAGTAAGGGCATCGGAACTCCTCGTTGTCTTAGAGTCTCGGCTAGTTGGTTAATCCACCGGAAACTAACCTTGGATACTCGATGGACCAACATGTCTAGAACGGAATAACTTTGAACGCTTTCCGGGTTGGTCTTTGATACCTTTGACAAGCCATAATAAAAAAGACCATTAAGAATCTTTAAAATAAACCAAGAGCAATCGCATGACACATCCACCAGCATTATTTCGAAACTTGTACTTTCTTTATTTTTCAAGCATCTCAGACATTTGACTCCACAAGGCACTAGTCTGTTTTTTCATGCATCATTATTAATCTGGGCCTTTTGTCCTTTTGTTTTCTCAAGTAAAATCTTTATCTATGAATGCTAGTTTATTTCACAAGTTCTTGTCATATTGTTCATCTTTTAATCTAGTGTAGCAACATGGATTGCTTTTGTCTTGTGTTCAAATTTTTATTTATAAAAAATGTAATCGTCTTTCATCATAAACAAACTCCTAAACAACACCCATCCGCATCACTTTCATAAAATTTACTTCAACACATTGAGCCTTAGAAACTCTTTGTTAGGGACTACCCCCCTTGGTATCGTTAGGAGTTAGCCTAAGTAGAGGAGCTAGGAGTAGGTGACAGTACCTGGCTCTGTGCTTGCCCCCAAGGTCACACCTCTCCCACTTTCTCAAGTGAGGAGACAACTTTCGGAAGATTTCTGATGTTGGTGTGCAATTGGCGGACAACAGAACCTCCCTGTGATCTCATAGTAGATGAGGTCGCAGAAGATGAAGTGATCTTCTATTTCGATGTCCTGAAGATGGCATAGTTGGAAAATCCTATCAGAAAGATCAATTTGGTGGTCCATCTCTACCTAAAGTCTACAAGAACCCACTCTGAACTAGTCGAGGGAATGTGAAGAGCGTGTAATCAATGGCGAAGGGTATAATGAGTCAGTTACTCATCTCCAAGAAGTGCTCAACGTAGAAGGCCATCTTGGGCAATAACTTGCTCCAAGGCTTAACCCAACTGGTCTAGATAAAATACCTATAAATGTCATCTCTAATGATCTTGTTCAACTCCTCTCTAATAGGTAGGAGGTGGCTAGGTGAATCCAAGGAATATCTAAAAGGAGGGAGTTGGTCCATCTGTATGCCCTGAACTCCAAGAGATTTGAGACCCCCACAAACTAACTTCGAGCATGGCCTAGAGGGCTACACAAGGTACTACTCTATGAAGAACAATAAGCCAAGTATGGGTATCGGTCTCGCCTTGTTGTTGAGTCGACAAAGTTATGGATGCGATACTGAAAAGAGATTAGATTGAATTCATCTCAAGTCAAAAGGGTTGAGCACCAAACTCTTCTAGGATGATGAAATGAGGAATTGTCTACATGCTCCTAATGATGCCTCGAAGGAGAAGAGTCTAGACTCTCTCGACTGAGGCCCAATCAAACTCAAGCAAGCAAGCCCCCCAAATCTTCGAGCCATAGATAACAGTGGGTTGGATAATGAAGTCCACGAGGACAAGATGTCTTGAAAGTGATGTTGAAAGTGTTATGTGTCAAATTATCGGCAACGCAACCTACTAGATGTGCCAAAAAAGGGGCCCTTTTAGCCATTGTAAAAGGCCAAGTTGGGGCTATTTTATGTAAAGTGTTGGTCTATCAGTGACCTAGACCACTTGGTCGGTCATGGCAGGTCCTCTTGGTCTTCATTTCAAGATGTATTGGTCTTGTGGCCTTGCTGAATACCCCTTGATTGTGGTAACTCCTTGTCATGTCGGGCATTTATGCCTTGGGTAGGTATTGGTGCATATTGGGGTGACTCCATTAGGGCACATGATTTACAGAGCCCTTAGCCACACCTATGATGTTATGCTTTGTAAAGGTGATTGCGCTTGTAAAGGTTGTCATACCCACTTTAGGACATCTCTATCATACCCACTTGGACCTTATTTTGTTGTATAACTCCTCTTGGTCATCTTGGTAAAAGAAATGAAAGGCGTCCACCTTAAAAGAACATTTAAAAGGACGTACCTAGCAAAAAGGAGGACGTTGAGGGAAAAAAGAAATTGTTGGGGTTAGTTGTGAAATGACGTCCTCCTTCTAGGTTCAAGTCTCTTGCTTATTTGTCATTATTTATGCCTTTTTAGCTTAGTCCTCGACTTTTGTGGGCGACAAGTCACAAGTTTAAGTTATATTTCATTTTGTTAGGTCAACTCTAGATTAAAAAAGGAGGACGTTAGTTAGTATAAATAAATCACCTCTCCTTCTTGTTTTAAAACAAGAACATGGATTCATTATGATTCATATCTTATTTCTCTTGGTATATATGAGCTCTCAAGGCTAGCACACTTTCTTTCTTGTCATGTTTCTTTTGATGTGAAGGACGAATTGTGGATTTTGTAGGGTTTCGTTAATCTTTCAAGGTTGATCCAAAGATTAGTTGTTGATAGCTCTTGGTTAGGAAGGGATTTCTAGGGTTTCTTCTTTGTTCTTTTCCTTCATTGATTTGGGGTAAGATTTCTAATCTCTTGTCTAGCTTTGCTTCTAATGCACCTTGGCAAGATAAATTAGGGTTTTATTCTATATCTTGTTAAGCTTGTTAGTGGAGACCTTCCTCTTGAAGGAGCTCTCCTTTTGGGCCTTGGTATTCATATTTTGCCCCAGTTAGGTCAAGGATTACTCTAATCTACTCGGATTGCTAATATTTACCCTAATTTATATAATATAAATATTGAATTGTTGATTTGAGAAAGGGACATTAATCTTGATCTCTTGTTTCCCTAGGAATTAGACTACGGTCTAGTTTCCTTTTTCTTCTTCAGAATTTATAAAATTTCATATCTATATTTGGAAAAATACAAAAATACAAAAAATCTTATAATTGCAAAATATATAAATTAAATATATAAAAAGCCCTAAAAATCATATAATAGAAAAATCCAAAAAATATTGTGTTTGTGCAGAAACTATTTCGTCAAAGGTGATTCATTACCTTGGTTTTGTGGCTAATCTTCAAGGGCATCATCTTTTGATGGTTAGTTTAGGAGATCTAACAATTTGTGCAAGTGCTGGTGTATTTTCAAATCTGATCTTAACAGGTACAGCCATCCAAATCCAAGGTTGAAGGGCCCTACTACCAGCCTTAGTCACTTGGGGCTCCATGTAGTGGTTCGAGTTGGTGTTCTTGTGATCTTCAGGGGCTGGTTAGGGCATAAACCAGATCTGCAGTTTCAATTACAACGATCATTTGGCCCAATTTTCAAGATCTACAAACAGCTGGGAAGCATCTCCAAGGTGTCAAGTTTCCCACGACATCATTGGCAGCCCTCTTGCACTATTAATAACATTGTTGGGGCTGTTACTTGTCCTCAACCAGATCTGGTACGTCATTTCCAGATTTGCTTCAATCTTTTTTTGGCTGCCCTAATGGTATGATCTTTACTCTTGTTTGTTTGGCACACATTCCTATGGTCAATTGGGCTTGTCTTAAGTGATTTTCATCTATCTTTGAACATGTTTTGTTGCTGTCCTCTCATAACAACAGCGAGTAATTTATCATTTGCTTTTGTTGTGTGCATTTATTATTCTAACTCTTGTCCTTTAAGAGTGTCTGGAAAATACCCTAGGCCCCTATCTTCATTGCTTTGACTCCATAAGTCATTGGTCATTGTTCTTACAAGGTTGCTCGTGAGGTAATCTTGTATTGCCTGGTTGGTTTTGTAGGTCTACTTCACCTACATGAGGGACTCCCACTTGGTCATTAGGAGTTGGCCTAAAGCATAAGGAGTTGTGTTGTGGTGACATTCAGCACAATTCTTTTTGTGCTTAGCATCGTAGCACTGCGATTCGGGACTTTCTTCATGGTGTTAATTTGAGCGATAACATTTTTTGGCGCTATTGTCTGTGACAAAGCCCTTGTTCTTGAAAAATCCAAGCTCAATAAGTGTTAACATATTTTTGCGTCGTTGCTAGGGATTAAATCCATTCCCTAGGTTGTTGAGTAAGTCCTTGTTCGTTTAGTTTGATGAGATTTTGTTGAAGTCTAATTTGGCAAGTCTCATTTGGCGACTCCAACTGAAGAAAACAAAAGAGGTACTCTAAAAGGGCAAGCCTGCAAGATTTTGAAGATTTGTTATTTGTAAGGTGAAGCAAGCAACATTTGAAGGCATTCAAGTTCACCTTGGCGACTCCACCATTTGAGTATTGATATGATGTACGATTGCATGCATTGGAAAGCGATATGGCATTTCTTGAGCAACCATGGATGCTCGATTGGTTTAATCCATTGGATTTCTTGGATATCCAAATATTTTCATGGTGCTGGTTGGAGGGACTGCATCGCAAGATTTCATAAATTTAAGGATTCAATTGAGTTGCATATTGCATTATTTATGGAAGCTCTTTCAAAATTAGATGTGGTCCATGAGGCTATTAAGATGAAGATGTTCTCGACGTCTCTTGATTTGTGCGATAATGGAGATGTAAGAGATTGGTATGAGGGGTGCTGTGGACTAATCTAGTTCACACACAAACTATCCGTAAGAATAGTAAAAGTAATCCATATTGGATAAAAGAAATATATGTTGATAAGATGAAGATGATGTTAAACATTACAATACGTGGGTATTATATATAGCCATAGTGCCCTTCCAAATGTAAAGACATGTCTCTTGACATTTTAATTAATAATTATTTATTATTTATATGTTAATATGTTTATTATTATTATTTAATATTATATATATATTTTGTTTATTAGAAGGGGCTTCCTGATAAAACAATACCTTCACTTGTAAATATTTTGAAGATATCTTCCAAGAAATGGAATCCTAATCTTGATGAAGAATTTATTGAAGATCTAGTTTCTCCTCCATAGGAAGAGGAACGTGTCCAAGAGGAAATCCTTGAGGGTTTCTAGCCAATTGTTGCTGTATATTTGGAGCAATGGGAAGAAGATTTTATCAAAGAAATCCATGAAGATCAAGAAGAAAATGAAGAAGCTCTTGTTGAAGAGCCATTGCCCATTGAAGAGGATGTTGAAGACATGGTTGATGAAGGTATGGTTGATGCTTCCCCTTGTTCTCCTCAGGATAAGGGTTTGGTGATCCTTTCTCTCTTTTGTTCTTGAAGACATTTTTTGAGGAAGATAGGTTTGAAGATCTTTTTGATATTCAAGATGGTTGCCATGGATACGATGACGTGCATTCTTCTCATGGTGATCATAGTATGATTGGAAATTTGTTGGAGAGCTGATATATGATTCTTCTAATGAGGGAAGTGTAAATTTTAAAGACCTTGGAAAACCTAGTTTTGATGCGATCTCTCCTGATTTGGTTCAACCATGCTTGCTTACCATTGATGATGATATAGGGTTCCATATGGAGGCTTCTATTGCAGATCTTAAACATGCATGTTTTCCCTCTCCTAGGGTGGATCTCAACCATTATTTTTGGCCATATGTCTTAGGGATTAATTCAGGTTTTCGACAACAAGAAGGTGGTTTTATTGCAGGGTTAGGGAAGTAAAGTGTGCCCTCTCTTAGGGCAGATTTGTGGCTTCTTTTTTAACCATATATTTCAGGTCTTATTGATTTTGAAGTTCATTTGGGGCAACAAACAGAGTTCAAAGAGTAGGTCTATGTTGGAGGTGGTTTGTACTTGAGCCCTGTCCAAGTTTTGATAGAAGGGGCTTGTGAAAGGGGCCATTTTCCTTGGCTAGGATTTGAAGGCATCTAGGTTCATGATCTCTTCTATTGTTCCAACCCCATTTCGATGAAGATAATGACATCTACTTAGCTCATCATTGATGTGATTTTGTCTTTGACTATTGCCAAAGACAAGGGGAGAAGACCCAACATGGATAATATGCTAAGATCGTTTCATTGGTTGTATGATTTCACTTGATTGGCTCATTTCATCATGCTTAGAGCAGGTAGGTAGGATGGATAAGCTCTCTCATGAGCATTTGTTATGTCCTTTTTATGCATTTCAAATTTTGATTTACCTATGAGCAAGGCAAAAGAGATGTGTTTGCCTTTGATGCATTTGACATTTTGGTTGTTAGAAGTGTGTGTAGGTCTATAGGTATCATAAGATTCAAGGGGTTCTCATGCACACCTAAGAAGAGTACATGTCCCATAGTTGGAGCTAGATGTTAAACCCCAGATTATCTACGACGCACCCTACTAGATGTGCCAAAGAGAGGGTCTGACATGGGCCTAGAAGTCCATCTTGAGATCGGAGCCTTGTCTCCTCTTCTAGGTAGTGCAAAAATGCCTAGACTTCACTATAGGGATGAAGTCAACCTTGGGCGAAGCCTTCCAGTCTACGCGTCTTCTTTAACCTTATGTGTATGTACTAGTTCCTTACTTAGCTATTCATACAAGTATTGCACAAATGAAAACAAAGGAAACAATACAAGTGAACAACACAGGTATAAGCTGACAACACCTCAATAGGTTGTGCCCAAAACTTTATTTAATAGAGATCTTAGTTACAACTTGAGGAGGATGCCACAGACCAACAACTCTCCTAGAGTGCGCCCTCAGCGATAACTGCTCAAGTACAAGGTTTACAGTAGATCCAAACCAAAGTTTGCACACTATCTCACCCTTGCCCCTATCACAACTGCAGGTCCACCTCTTGCGACACTGTTGGCTGCCAACAACCCCCTTGGTTCTCAAGGGTCCCCCAAGTGTAAATTTTGCTTCGAATTTGGAAAGTATCATGAGTCAATCAGGGTGTCAATTCTTTATTTAAACATATTTTATACTTGAGAGGATATACTTTTAAGAGTGCCTTCATAATCTTTGATTCTGAAGGTACTCTGAATTATGAATTTTGTTAAGTAGGATGATATTAAGCGGACTAGAATGGTTATTCTCTCTTTGGTTAATTGTTTCGTACATAATTTATCCATTTATGAACCGAGATCTATGGTTGGTTTATCAATAATTTCTTAGAAATTTTGCAACTACTAAATTTCGTTTAATGTTTTGGTTTAGATAAAAAATAAAAATCATATAGAATATCACATGAAAATTGTGAAGTTATTTTTATTATTAATGATCTAGCCAAAGTTATTTAGTAGTTCAAAATTTTTATATATTGTAATAACATCATGGTGTTCAAATATATCTAATTCAAGTTTGAATAAGGTAATTCAAATCATCTTTCTATGCATGGTGATGTCTAAGTTAACATTGGTCTTCGTTAATTGGATTTTTACAAATTTTAAATCTATAGTTGATTCTCTCCAAATTCAACCATGTACCAATATATGGGAATTGCGATTCTCAAGTTCAATTAGATCAAAGTCTAACTATGGATCGAGTCCAGCTTACGCTTATACCTTTTCGATCATCAACCAACATTTGTTTGATATTTATATACTTGGTTTTCATTACTACTCAAGGTTCATTATATATTATCATGATCCATCATAATGATCAACCATTAAGTATTATCATAATTTTAAATGAACTTTGGTTATGTAAACTTTGTTACCTTTACTAGCTATGTTGAATCTAATCGATAAACCATTAAATGGTCAATCGTGCATCTATAAACCCTCGAGATTGATTTTGATAATTGATTGCCAACTAGTTGTATGAGTAAAAACATATGTCATTTCAATCTAAATTCGTAATGACTCATAATCAAAATAAATCACTGATTTTAATGAACTAAAAATCGAAGCATCCTTAGTCTCAAAACCTTTACTTGTGATCATTTTCCTGTAACTAGTTTGGAAGGTTCTCTGTACTTGGCAATCATGGAAATGCCTGTCATTTTGGTAAGTTTTCAAGCTAACCTTGAGAAGATGGGGATGAGAGAGAGCATATTTTCTTACTTTGCTTTTTCTTTGTTCCTTTGTTTCTTTTTCAAATCCTCATTCTCTGCTATGGCTCCTATGCCTTGATTTGAGATATGTGAAATTGAAGTTTTAGATGCTCATGGGCGATGAAGAAAATATTTGACAAAATTGGTTGGATGCTCTTTCTGGAACGAATGATTGTTTTTAATGTACAAGCTACAAAGGCCTTTGCTATGTCCTTTAATGGAGAAACTGCTAGGGTCGGGGATGTTGAGTTACACCTCTCTGAGGAGTTTGTGGCTCATGCTACACAACTCCAAATGGAAGGAGAAAATTGGTTTAAAGGCGACCGAATCCAAAACCAATTCTGGAAGCAATTTTTTATCAAGCCCAACCAAGAGATTGATGCTACTCATGGTGTTCTTGTTTGGCTCATAAATAAATCTTGGTGGGATATACTCGTGTTTATCAATAGGTAAATAAGATGCGATGGCGACTTTTCTATTGCATATTTTTATCATTTTAGAATCCTATTGGCGTTCAAAGGCCAGCCATCGAATCTTTCGTATTATCTGTTGAATAGCCTTAGGAAGATGGCCATTGCAGTTCAAAAAAATATAGCGAATGTTGACAGGAGTCCCTTTCATTATGGTTTGGTCAAGATTTTAATCCAATGTAGATTATCCGAGTTGAGGGATAACTGGGAGTCATTTTTTACTTGTAATAAATATGGTGAAAATCAGATTTGGCCCAAAATCAAGCCTAAAACTAGGAAGAAAAGAAGAGCCCCTGGCCCTATTATCCACTAATTTTGCACTTAGTTGGATTAGCTGAGGAGCCGCCATTTTACAAACATGATAAATGTTTGTTTCGAGTGTATCAAATGATCCGCCTTTGTGCCTAGCTAGTTTTGGCTAGTCAATTTTTGTTTTGAATAATTATGACCATGGCCCCGCGAGGTTTGTAATAAAATGTGCTAGTAGGGTGTTTTTGAGTGGTTCGGTCTCTTAAGACGTAGAATTTCAACTAAGGTATTCCAGGGAGTTTTTGCCCTTGACAATTATGCTTTGCCTATAGCCGAGTATAATTGACGAGGTTTTCTCCCACTTCCTCCAAAGCTGGAATGCCCGATTTTGAATTCTGGGCCTTGGGGGGTTATTAGAGCCCAACTGAGTATACATAAACCTACTAGACATTGTTAGAATAGACTATGGTCATGTCCTAAGTCACTAGGACCTCCAGAGAAAATTTGAAAAATTTTTACTAGACGCGTCAAAATTTTTATTTTTTAATTTTCCCTAAGTTTTTAATTAATTTTTTTCATAATTTAAATGGAAAAATTCAATTTGTAATAAGTTAGTCATCCCGAACCTGAATTCAGTGATTGGAGGCTCTGACCTTAAGCCAAAAATCATTCATGATCAACCGGTCAACTATCTCCAAGTTTTAGAGGTTCATTCAACCTCATAATTAATAATTTCTCAACAAAGTCATTTATGGAGAAATTATTAATTAAAATATTAAAAATGAATATTTTGAAGAAAATAAAAAACTCTCCAAAATAAACCAAATTGAATAAAATAAAAGGCTAAATGACATGACACGGAGCATTTATGATGATTCCAATCAATATCGGTTAGTTTCAGATCAAGTATCGGAGTGTAGCAGTTGAACTATCAGTCAGAAATTTGCCCTCTTTGGTCAAATCCGTTTTTGGTTGAAGTGTGGGTTATCTATTGGTTGGGTGATCATTACGAGGGAGGATGAGCCAACTCACCCCTCCTCATTACTCCAACACTCAGTCGCAGCTCAGTTCAACACCAAATCATCATGCCGAGCTCATTCAATTACTTCGGTGTTACTCTTAGTCTGGATTTAGGGATTTGAGCCCTATTTTTTTTCCTTTTTGTATAAGTAAAGGCTCTTTTGAGCTCTACAACATGGAACTTTTGTGCTGGAGTTACTCTGCAAAAATTGTATTAAGCTTTGCTTACATTTGATTAATAAGATTTTCGACTTTTGAGGTCCATCTCTCTTTGCATGTGGTGAATGTTCTATGGTTGAGGTGATACTGTTTCTAAACCCTTTACTCCTTTTTACTTGAATGAGATCTGTTTATGTGTTAAGCTCAAGAGGGCAACTATTGGCACGGTAGAGTAGCTGTTTGTAGTTTCAAATCAGTTATTTATACAAAGTAGGTTCTAATCTTGATGAATATGAGTAGTTAGTTATACGTAATATTGATCTCGATTGAATTTTCTTAGCATACTTTTCATATATATGATCTCACTTGTATCTGAGTTTTGGTATTAGCAGGTTTCACAGGTTGAAGAAGGGTGCGAGTTCAGCTACATCTAGCGCAAGCTTCAAGCAAACTGTCATTAAACATATTGTGATTGCAGGGCCTATAGGATCGGTCTCTTCCCATTCGAAAGAAAGTTGGAGTCTTCCTCCATCTCTTGTGTTCCATCCACAAGAAACTTCTTTCTCTACCCTTCTTCTTTAAATTTTTGCAATTGCTCTTAAAATAGATCCAAGTTTCATCATTCAGTATTTCAGATCTGTTTTTAGGGCTTTTGGCTAGATCTAGTTTCCTTCATTAGATCTAGGGAAAATTTTATGCTTTGCATGTAAATGTTCAAAAAAATTTCTAAGTATAAAATTTTTTCCAAATTTTTTATTTTTGCATTGTCTTTCCTACCATATTTTAACAATACATGTTTGCTGATTTTTTACTTCTGTGACAGGTACAGCAAAAATGATGGCGAAATTCTGAAGAATCAAGCCCTAAAAAACCGTAATTTCCCTCCTCTTCTTTCCCCTTCTGTAGATTGCTCCAAAGACTTTCCAGAAATAAGAAAAGAAGCAAAAAAGGGCAGCAAAGGAAAGCATTGTAAACAAATTAATAAAGAGCAAGTGGGATTACGGCTCCCACACCCCTCTTCCCCCATTTGGGGCAAGCTTGTATCGTCTCCTCATTTTCATGGTTTGCTTCATTCTTTGCTAAAAGTAGGATAAAATAGTTTCATAATTATTTGAGGTTTTCCTTTTTATTAAAGTTGGATAGTTCATTTCTGTTTAGTTTATCATTCATAAAAATGAAGTATGTTTCTTTGTTTATTTACTTAGCTAATGCATAGTTTGTTTACTTTTTTGACATAATTTTACTTACCCCATTGCTTTTCTGATTAGGGCCTAAAAAGCCTGAAAGAGACTCTTGGGTAGTTTAATCTTTATTTTTCTTCCAGGTTTAATCAATTAATTAACTAAGTCTCTTGAACTTGCAGTAACACAAGTCAAGAGCACTCTCTATCGGAGAGCATAGTTAGACTTGCATCTCCTTGCATTAGGCATTTTAGATTAGCTAAGTCTCTTGAACCGTTGTCATAAGACAAGGTCAAGAGCGTTCTCTGTTGGAGAGTCTTAATTAATCTGCTTAATAAAATCCGCAACTCACACTTCCATAATTGATTAACTTCATTGTCTCCTTGCCGGAGTATGCTTTGACCGACTTCAAAATCGGAGTACCTAGAAACAGCATTGGATTTCTAATCTTGCAAGAGAAACATAATAAAATTTAAATCCCATAACCAACGCACCGACGTTGTAGGGAATTTCCTAAGTTCTTCTTAGTAGAGGCACCGAAACTCCCCGCTGTCTAAACTTCTCAGCTAGCTGGTCAATCTTCACGATACCAGCCTGGGATACTGGGCGGGCTGTCATGTCTTCAACAGACTAAACGTGGAACATTCTCCTGGCTTTTGACAAACCTTCGTTGACACCATAAGCAGGATCACTTAAAATATTTAAAATATACCAAGAGCACTCGTACAACTTGTTGTCTGCCGACTGCACACCAGCAAGTGAAATCTTCCGAAAGCTGTCTCCTCACTTGAAAAAGTGGGAGAGGTGTGACCTTGGGGGCAAGCACAGCGTTAGGTACTGTCACCTACTCCTAGCTCCTCCGTTTAGGCTAACTCCTAACGAAGCCAAGGGGGGTAGTCCCTAACAAAGAGTTTTCTATGGCTCAATGTTGAAGTTAAGTTTTAAATGTTTTCAGATGCGGATGGGTGTTGTTTAGGAGTTTATTGTGATTTTAGATGATTAATGTGATGAATTGAGCACAAGACAAGGCAATCCACGTTGCTATCACCGGAATTAAAAGATAGACAAATATTTGAGAACTTCACGAACTTGATAAAGCATTCACAGATATAACTTATAATGAAAACATTCAATGGACAAATGGCCCAGATTATCAACAATGCTGAAAGATAGAACCAGTGCCTATGGAGTTAACTTATCAGAGATGCTTCGTGTTTAGAAAGATGTGAATCCCAAAAGATGCCAGTGAATGTTAGGTTTTGCAAGTGCTCTTGGTAATTTTTAAGAGTTTTTAACAGCGGTCTTGCTTTAGGGTATCAACAAAAAGGTTTATCAAAGCCGGGAGACTCTTCTAAGTTTCCTCCGTTGAAGACATGTCGGGCCCGCCCAGTATCCCAGGTTGATATTGTCAAGTGACCAGCTACCTGAGAATCTATGACAGCGGGAGGTTCCGGCGCCTCTACTAGGAAGTACTTTGGAAGAATCCCTACAACGCTGGTGCGTTGGTTACGGGGTGTTTAAGTGTTATTAGGTTACTCTTGTGGGGTTTAAAGATCCAGTGTCGTTTCTGGGTGCTCCAATCTAAGATCGGTCAGAGCATACTCCGACAAGGAGGGAGGGGGGTTAATTAATTAAAGGGGCGTGAGTTGCAAATTTTATTAAGTTAATTAATTAAAACTCTCTGATAGAGAGCGCTCTTGACCTCGTCTTATGATAGTGGTTCAAGAGACTTAGCTAATCTAGATGAACTAATGCAAGGGTTGTGCAAACCTAAAATGCTCTCCGATAGAGAGTGCTCTTGACTTGTGTTTCTGCAAGTTCAAGAGTCTTACTTATGGATGATTTGATTAAACAAACACAACAATTAATACGAAAGGGGGTTGATTAAAACTCTCCGACAGAGAGCACTCTTAATCCACCTTTTGTTGAGATTCAAGAGATTTTGGTTCTTTTTTATGATTTAACAATTTATGACAAGATACCAACAAGCAATGATGAATCTAGCAATTAGTAAGAATGAAACTAAGTCTAATCAAAGAACTAAACTAATTGCTTAAGGAAAACTATACTAAGTAAATCATGAAAATGAACACAAGACACACTTCCCCAAAATAAGGGAAGTAGAAAAGGAAGGAGACTTGCTCCCACTCAGCTCTTTTTTATTAATCTTTTACAATGATGATGTGTTCTTTGCTTCTTGGAAGAATGGGGAAAAAAGGGGATGAAAGAAGAGGGATAGCGGTCTTTTTGTTCTTTTTGCACTCCTTGTTCGTTTGTGGCCTTTGGGCTCTCCTTCACCTGTCTGCAATCTAAGAGCTCTAGACACACACTTGTTATGATATTGGTTGATAAAAAATAACTTGAAATTTAATCTATGAACTAGCTAAAAACACTTACCCAAACTCACCGAGAAGAAAGAAGAAAAGAGGCAAGAAAAAGGCAAGGCAAGAGAGGTGAAAGAGGGGTGGAAAGAGGGCAAAAGGAAAGTAAAAGAAGGCAGAAAACTAAGTGAGAAATAGGGCTGCAAATGAGGGTAAAAAAGCTGAAAGTACAGCCCAAAAGATGGTTGAAGAAAATGATAGAAAGGGGCTGCAAAAAGTGGAAACAAAGAGGCAAAAGAGGGCTGTCCAAAAGGGTAAAAATGGGGAAAAGTGGACAGCGAACAAAAGGAAGGAAAGACTGCAAATGAGGGTGAAGAAAGGCTGAAAGTACAACCCAAAAGATGGCCCAAAAAGAGGATGGAAAGGGGCTGCAAAAAGTGGAAAAAGGAGGCAAAAGAAGGCTGCCCAAAATGGTAAAAAGTGGGGAAAAGTGGACAGCGAACTAAGGGAAGGAAAGACTGCAAATAAAAGGCATGAAAGGCTGAAAATAAAGCATAAGGCAGCCAACCGGGGCAAAGGCTAAGTGAATGAATGTTCGCTTTAGCCCAAACGTGCCCTAATCCCAAGAAAATAAAGATTTTTTAATTTGAATGATGAATAAAAGCAAGGAGAGAATGGTCGAACCTGTGGATCTTTTTAAAGCACTTGGATCTCGTGAAGCATGCAATTACCGGAAAAGCGTACTTGACTCCAAGAGAAGAAGATGCAGTTGAGCTCAAACTTCTGCTTGGTTGGATGGAAGGATCTGCAAAATAACTCTCATAGACTTGCCATACAAAAGATTAGATCATGTATTGTTCACAAATTGAAATAAAGAAGAGCATGAACTACAACTGAATAAAACAATGCTCTTTTTT
>LPNX010465158.1:384925-398079 GCA_001517045.1 Pseudotsuga menziesii | reverse complement strand
AGCCCTGCAGAAGAGAAAAATCCTCAGATTTTCTAAGGTACAATAATGTACATCCTAATGTACATGGAGTTGCCACCTAGTCGAAATAGGTGGGCAACACACCCTATTTCCCTTTGGGGGAAAACGGCCTCACATCATACAAAGGATGAGTGCTCGTCTCTGGCAACTAGCTAACTCTATATTTCATTCACAACAGTGTTTAAAAACACCTTTGTTGGTTGGCTAGGCATCCATTTAGAATAAGCATTTAAGTTTTGATGCCTTCGTGTCTGAAGACACTTTTGTGGTAAGACTACTTGTGTTCAAGACCTAGAGGAAGACCATCCTTATGATAAGAATCACACAAACCAACACCGAGACACAATTTGGACATGGAGACCTATTCCAACATAGAGGTGAAGGTCGAGGGAATCCTAGATGTCACTAGTCAAGTTACAAGTCTAGGTTAAACATAAAGAAGGGAAGGCAACAGATGGATGGAGACAGTGAAGATGGTGCAAAGGCTAAGAAGTTGTGTCCCCAAAAGGGAAATGACCAAATCCATACTATAAGTAGGACAAGACCAATGAGTATACAAAAGAATGTCTTGGACATAGGAACTATATCACTTATACTTCAGATTCCAGTAAGAGCAATAGAATATCGCCAACATACAACCACTATTAACCAAGTCTCGCTACTAAAATAGACAATAGAGCAAAAACAAATCCATATGTATTATGTACAAATCCATATATCACCTGGGTCATATACCTGCATCCAATCTGAACAATCTGAAGGGCACCGAAACACTGTTGTTGCTGTACATCATGGGCACTATCATAAATCTGCTCTGGGTCATGAAAATGGCTAACTCAGTCATCGAATCTGGGGTCATGAGGTTCAGTCATGGCATGGAACTAATCAAACTAAATGCTCTGGATCCACTGAAAGAGAGTGATCATCAACTGGAAGATCATCATCTATTGATCTCAAAGTAAAGGACTGGCTCAAAAATATGTTCAGGACTGCTCAGGAACAATGGTAACCCAGCTACTATATATGTGACAACAGGAACCTCAATCAAAGGTTACTTGAACAAATTAAAAGATTAAGGGACAAAAACAGGAGAATCTAGAATCAAAAAAAACTTAGATAGGTCAGAAGATAAGGAAGAAATTTTACGTTTAAGAAAACATAATCAAGACTTACTTACACAAATTAAAAAACTAAAGAATGATAAGAAATCATTACAAGAAGAGCTAGATCACCTTGTCTACAAGGGATCTATTAGAGATAGAGGTGTATCTTGGGATGTCCTCCATGTGGTTTTGCCTAGCATGGAGGTACATCATCAGTATAGGCAGTAGTGTGGAGTGTGAGAGGCATTTTGCAGCAGTCATGGATTCAGTGATTAAAGACATGCAGAGGTTCGGTGACTTCTTTTGGTTGAATACAAGGAGTGCAGTGATGCACAAGTTTCTGAGGATATTGAGTGAGATGCATGATGCATGTGCATGTGCATGGAGTAGGTGTGCATGTGCATGGAGGTGTGCATGTGCATGAAGGTTGCATGATGCATGTGAATGAGGTTTGCACATTGCATTGCATGCATGCAGTTTACACCATTTTTTAATGCACTAGTGTAATTAATCCATGCAAGTCGATTTAGGATTTTTGAGTCCTAATCTCACCGATGGAATAGAAAAAGACATTCAAGAGGCAAAAGTCATTGTTGCTTGTGTGATTCTGGTGATCAGAGAAAGAGGTGAGTCAGTGCATGCAAGAGGGCGCAGTCTTGAGAGGAGAGGGCACAAACTGCAAAGAGAGAGAGAGAGAGAGAGAGGTTGGAGCTAAGATAGATCAGGCACGTCTTATCTATGGCAGAGGGAGATCAGATCCGAGGCAGAGATTGCTTCTACATCATATTGATTTGGCTCAGAGCACAGAGTTGATTCACCAGACAATGGGGGCGCATTCAGAGTAATGGGGGCGTAGTTCACTGGTGAAGGGCGAGTCCTGAGAGAGGATTCTTCCAGAGTTGAGAGAGGGCATCACCAAGACAGTGATCCAGAGAGGCAGAGGGGCGTGAGGCCCAGTCAAAGAGCAGCTACAGAGAGGAGGGCAAATGCTTGCATGAGCTGAGAGGGCACATCCTTCAGAGATCAGACTTGAGGATCAAAGCATCTTTTCCCTAGACAAGTTTGTTGTTGGGCTAATCCAAACTTCCTATTGTAAACTGTTCAAAGATTATATAAACTTATATATCTCTCTCACTAGTTTTCCCGTAAGGGTATTTCCAGGGTCTTTTGAGCAAAAATAAGTGTCATTTATGTGTGATTGCTATTGTGTTAGAAGTTGTACAGATCTCATGTGTAGCTTATTATGATTTTATGCTTATATGTTATCTGGGAGTGAGTTTACATTATCAGTATATATCTGGGATTAGAGAGATCTGTGGCCGAGTTGAGATCTGTGATTTCCAGAGTGAGTAGTGACCTCTGGAATATCCACAGGATCATTAGTCAACAAAGAAACAATGACTGATGTAATTAAAATAAATGAATCATTAGATGTGGAAGTCAAGACACTAGAGAGAGGAACCAGCATAGATCTAATTGAATTCCAAAATCAAAAGGGTTCTTATATTAAAAACTTATCAGGACCGTAGAAGCAGCAAAATATGAAGGTTCCAATAACAAGACACAAGAGACTAGGACACCGTATCGACATCCTAATCACAGAAGTCACTACCTCAACCAGTCAGAAAATCAAAATCGTTCTAAACAATAACAAATGGTTTATAATCTGAAGAATCTGAATATGAAAACAGTTGGACCATGTCAAGGTAAATGTAATCTTGGGAATCAAAGTACGTCAACTTTTGTCCAAGGAAACCATGAGTGCCCGGTGCCACAGAAGATCAAATTGGGGTGGCCACTAGTGAACAATTTTATTTGATGCTTCACAAAAGCATATCGTCTTCTTTCATCAAGTGTCGCACCTACAAGCACAAAAGATCATCAGAAGATGTTACAAGCAAGAACCAGGGATAGGACACAAAGATGAGTCTTTTCCATAAATATGCTTTGAGGACAAAGCATTTCTAAAGGGAAAGGCAATGTAATGGACATAAATATAAATATGCTTTGAGGACAAAGCATTTCTAAAGGGAAAGGCAATGTAATGGACATAAATATATGCAAACATCAATTAATAAATAATAATAATAATAAATAAGTAATGAAATGTCACATCCTAATGAAGGGACGTGACCCATCAACTTCGAGACCCTTCAATGTGGCCGGCACATAAGTCATTGTAATCATATCATCTTATTATTCATTTATTCAATTATATTTTATCCTATATTGATTTATGTTATCTATCCTATCTATTTTAGATATTTCTTTGGTAAATGAACTGTAATTCGTTTCAGACAAATATGTATAAATAGAAGGAATTGACTCATGATAATGTTTATTGCTACCATAGGGTCAAGGTCGTCTTTTGCATTCACCAAACCCATTTAACAAGTGGTTGTGAAATATCATTATGACCATACATTAATATTAATACTGCTATTATCATTTAATTAAGTAATGTTTTTTTAAATATGCCTTCATAAGGTACACTAGATTTATTAGAGGAACACGAGGGTTACCTACAGAGACTAGCATCAAGAAAATCTAATTTGTCTTGCATCTGAGCTTCAGCAAAGCCTTTTATAATCAATATGATTGCAATTAATACAACCAAAAAATATAATTTTCAGCCAAGATACTTTAAAAACCCTTGGAATAAGGAATATCAAAAGCACCCAAGCTCATGCAAAAGAAGGCAGATTAATGTTTTCCATGTTTCAAATTCCTCGTAGCAACCTTGAGTGGTTATTAATATATCACCGGGCTACTCTGAAACAATTTTGGAGATAACCAATGAATCAACTTGTACATGTAAGTTACCTCCATATGTAATCGTGTATCCAAAATTCCTTGCTTACTAAGAGTAATGATCTCCATGAGGAAGAGAAATATTTTATAGGGTCAGCATTGCAAGCTAAAGTGTTTGTTAGGAGAAAAAGACAAATGAAAGAAATGATGATTTCAGACAATATTCCTAGACTTGCACCTCACAGTTCTAAGTGCACATTAAAGCAGAAACAACACATAAGCAAATAAAGAAAACACCATAGGGGGGCACCCTCAAAAATAAACTGGCAAGCAGTAAGAATTGTAGTCACTAAACAACACAATGGAGAAGTTAAAACTTAAAATCACTTGGTTTAAGCAGGACAATTCTTTCCATCTCTCCATTAATGAATTGTCAGTCAATTTCTTTCTTGAAGTTTGCCAAATTTCATGCCTTAAAAATGTGGGAGGCCTAAAATAAAATTATCCTATCTCAAGAATTGCAGAAATCATATTTTAATTTTACTAACTGAAGCCAAAATCAAGTATAACTGGAAAGATCCTGAGGTCAAAAGGGAACTTGTGAGGTTCTGACTTCTAGTCTAGCTTTTCGCTGCTCTTTGAGCATATTTCAACTTTATATTTCATAGCATAACCCATAAAATATGTTTGTAAGAACGGGTTTTAGGCATTCTATTGTTCCTAAATGGTGCATTTCATATGGAAATCTCAAAAAATTTCTCTGCATATACTTTCATTTTAAAAAAATTATTTACATCCAAGTACAGTGTAAAAATAAATGCTAGCTTTCATGGTATGGTTGTCAGTGGTCACCACCAAGTAGCAAGAGACAACATTGTTTGGCACCATGGAAGTATTAGCTTAAGCCATCACCTGCTTCCAAATGGTAAAAAATGATGCCAATTATAAGACCTTGATAGGAAAACCAAATCTTTTTCTAGTATATGATTGCATAATTGCAGACTCTACACACAATCAATATTGCTAAAAAGCACTAACACTCTCTGCACCTTCCTTTGAGTAGACTTGATATACATTGAACATCTCTCTCTCACACACAAGCATATTTACATGTACTTATTTTTTTGTTTTTTGCAAAGGAATTACCTCCTAAGAATATAACCCCTCCGTCCCATAGACAATTAAACCTCATGGATATTTTATAAAGCTTTTATATTCTATTCTACTCTCTCGCTTCCTCCCTCTGTGCATGCATGTATGTGAAGGCATATGTGTATGCATGAATGACAAAGATCAGGGACTGGTATACATGCTTTTACATTTCTTTATCCCTTTCTTTCGGATGGGGCACAGAAAATCCCCATGGACGGATAAGATTCATTACCATTCAGTATGTTCCTGATTGTGCCATTGGGGCTCTTCCACATTGACTTCAATCCAAACTCCTTTAGTCTTCCTTCATCTAGATAATAACAACTGTACATCATTTATCCATCATATGCCAATATGAATCGAATCTTCAACAGAATAACAAACATAGAATTCCAAAACTCATTAAAAATTTGACAAAGCAAATAAAACAATTTCATGCCTACTCATACTCAAACTCAAACAACTGGAAAACATAAAGTCTGAAAGAGCAGGTATGTAATTGACTCTTCCAGAGATGAGCAGAATTCCAGGAACACCTGCTAAGGATGCCTCACCATAAGTACAGTGAGAATCGGTCTTATAAAAATTCATGGTAAACCATAACTTCAGGTTATTCCAGTTCTTGAATTAGTACAACTTGAATTGGCCTAACTGTTAAGAACATGTGTTTCCTCCTAGCAAGTCACATTCAAATGTGGAGGGGGGTAGGGTATGTACACCTCTGTAGACTTTTAGCAGTCAAATCGCTGCGCAGAGGGTGTCACGTGTCCCTCAAACAAGGGGGTCTTGTACACCAATCTGGTGTCTGCCTAGGCCATGACCTTAAAATTAGATTATTATGTAATCATTTTCAATTATACTGAAACAAACATGATCTCAGCGTAATATTATCCATAGTAACAAGATTCAAATACGATTCGGTACAGGAAAAATACCTAATGAAAATCCAGTACAGCTCCAATACTGAAGTATACATCTCATAGATACTAAAATATGCATTTTGTTCCAGACTTTAAAAGAAAGTCAGCCTCGGGAATGTGCATAAACCAGACAAAAAACCATTTCTCAAAAATTTTGCAATGTAGTTTATATTTATTGGTCTAGTGTTTCTTTTAATTTTTTGAGGTTTTCGGGCTGTTATAACTTATAGATCAACAGGTATCAAAGACAATAAAAGTAGGTTGACTGTACCATATCCATACTGTGTAAAAATTTGGCAAATCTCTGTACACCAAACACCAATACAACTGAATCTTGCTACTATGACATTATCTAATAATTCAAATAGCTCATTCATCTTCTTATTCATAGTTTAAGTAGACTCTAACAAGGTACATAACAAACATCCAGAAACATGTTATAATAAAATTCTAAAGATGCTGTTGATAATGCGAGAAATACTACAGAAGATGAAGGATAAATTTGTACAACTGAGCATGTTAAAAGTCAGTTCATTTACAGTGCATAATCTGAGTGAATTACTACTACTGAAAATAGAATCCACTTTGTTTGTCTTTCAGAATTCAACATCAAACTCACAGTAGCTTCCTTTCCCACGGAACAAATGAAATTATTAAATACATCTGAATAAGGGCTATCATACATATTATTGCCACCACTAAACCAACTCACTTCCCTCCATAATAGAGTTCCCAATGCCCCTAAATCTAGAAGCATTCCTTAAGTACTCGTGGTTTCTCCATCTACAATACTTTGCCCTTTTGCACTGCAGCTATATACTTTACATTGGCTGTACTTCAGAGTCCCATTTACCTACTATTGTGGTTGTTCGTTGTATATCAATAAAACAATATTATCTTATCTTATTATACAATTAATAAATGCAATTAAAATAGGTTGTTGTGATTCGTTAACAGGTATATGGTCTAATATTTCTCTAGCATTGCAAACTATAGATGGAAATAGAAGGGATGTCCTAGAGATTATTAATAAAAAAATCATTCTTAATACCTCTCAAACCTGCACTTCAAATGGTAAAGTCCTAAAAAACAACTGCGGCCTCAGGGGAACTCAGAGGGGCAACCCACTATCACCAAAGCAGCTCCCTCTCTCACTTTAGGCAGGTTCTCCTCCAGCACAAGGGGGATTTCCCTAAGTAAATTTATCATATACTTTATAAGAAATAGATGGATGGTGGGTTGCTAAGACCAGTACCCAATCCAAAGGTTATGGAATCAAGTAATACAAACAAAGAGGGCTTGAAGTTATGTAGAGACAACATAATCAAGCCATACATTGATGTGCCATGACTAGCCAGCTGGATTCTTTAAGTTATATGAGAATATATGAGGGCCCTTGTGCAGATGCACTATCAACACTAAAAATTTTCCGCCAAAAGATAATGCGCAATCATAAAATCATGAAGGAAAAGTATAATATGAGATTATAAGTGAGCTGGATTAGGTAGACATCCTTCTAATTAATGAACAGCCCAACCAAATTTCACATTATCACATAAAACCCCATAAGATGAGCAAGCCATAACATGTGCCACACCAAATCTGTCATTGTAGCAGAAAATTCCTCATTCCAGATAACAAAAAGGGCTAAGGAGGATTTTAAAAAAAGCTTCACACTCAATCCCTTCTCATGTGCAAAGATTTGCCTTCTAGACATTATCCCAGCAACAAGATACAATAGTTACTCATAAATAGAAGCCAAAGTATCCAACAGAAAAGAGATGAATTAAGAGAGCCTCACAAATACTTGCTTATATCTTCACTTCCACCTCCTACATGATATTCAACCAGGCTTAGAGGGGTTTGCCCTAACAGTCCAAGCATGAAAAATAATGGAAAAAGCTTCCAACATTCATAAAGTGAATTGACTCAACCTAATTGTAAGCCTTTATAAAAAAGCTTTCAATTTCTCATTTATACAATACAATATGAATAACTCTTCCAAGTTAATCTTGGTTTCTTTATGTGTTCAATTTATGTGATAATTGGTAAGTGATTGAGACATCCAATCCCATAATTTAGTGTAGCTCCCAGTATCATTTATGATGTGAATAGAGCAAAAAAAACCTATAGAGGAAACCATACAAAGGACGAATATCATAGAAGAAGAAATCGCTGAGGTGACGAAAAATAGATGAAATCTCTATTTTAAAAATAAAGATTTTTAAATATCTCACCGTGCAATTTTACAAAAAAAATGACGAATTTTTCCTAAAAAATCGTGCCATGATCCTTGTTGTCACATATATAGTAGCTGGGCTACTTTTGTTCCTGAGCAGTTCTTTGAGCCAGCCCTTTTACTATGAGATTAGCAAATGATGAGCTACAATTGATGATCTCCCAGTTTCAAGAGATCCAGAGTATCCAGATTGACCAGTTCTATGCCATGACTGAGCCTCATGACCCCAGATTCGATGACCAAGTTAGCCATTCTTTCATGACCCATAGTAGAGATTATTACAGTGCCCATGATATGTAGCAGTAGCAGTTGTTCCAATGATCTTCAGATTGGTTTCAGATCCAGTGCAGGTATATGACCCAGGTGATATTATGGTTTGTGCATATGGATTTTGATGTTGCTCTGTTACCTATTTTAGTAGTGAGATTCAGTTGATATTGGTTATATGTTGGCGATACTTTATCTTGGTTTTACTTGGAGTCTAAAATATAAATGATCTAGTTGTTATGTCCGAGAGATTCTTTTGTATACTCATTGGCCTTGCCCTACTCCTAGTATGGATTTGGTCATTTCCCATCAGGACACAGCTTGCTAGTTTTGGCACCACATTGTCTTCGTCCATCCATTGATTCCCCTTGTTGTTGATTAACCTTGACTTGTGACTTGACTAGTGACATCTGGGATTTCCCCCACCTTCACCTCTACGTTGGAATAGGTCTCCATGTATAAACTGTGTCTCGGTGTTGATTTATGTGATGCTTGTCATGGGGAATGTCTGCCTCTAGGTCTTGAACACAAGTAGTCCTACCAAATAAGTGTTTTTAGACACTAAGGTATCGGAGCTTAAAGTTATTCTAAATGGATGCCCTGCCAGCGAAATAAAAGTGTCTCTAGACACTACTGCAAATAAAAGTAAAACTAGCCAGTTGTGTAATGTCCTCTTCCAATTAGGCTTTGAAGCCCAAAACCGCTAACCTATGTGATTCCTATGGGTTCAAGCGGTTACTGACAGCTAAGGAATCATCTAAGGACTGGTGCCATCCATAGAAAATCTAGGGCATCATCATTATGTCAAGAAGGGCCACCGGGGCCAAAGGCCATCTCCGTGCATGCCATCCAAGAATTATTTAATGATGCATGCACTCATTAAGTCTCCATCTGCATGCATGCAAGTCAACTGCAAATTAGAAGATAAAGTGACCTAATTAGGTCAAAGATTAGGGTTTTCGCAGTTGAAAGTTATAAAAGAGGGATAAAGCGAAAGGAGACTTCACTTTTGATGATTATTATTTTGAGAGCTCTTGGATAGCAGCACAGCATGCCGCACAGCAGTTGGGGTTGGAGACGGAGTCTTCAACTAGCGGGATTTCAGCAGTGAAACATCTGCCCTAGTCTCATTCAGGGTAAGCCATACAGGTTCACCATTTGCTCTTACATCCATTCATAAGTTATCCAGTATATGGTCTAGATCGTTGCAGGGACACGTGTGCAGCCATAAGGGGGGGTTTTCAGCCAAAAAGCCCTAATCAGTTGCTGGGTCTTCAGATCTCAGTTTTGCTTCAAAACTCAGGCACCATTCTCATCATCAGCATCCTACTCCGGCATCCGGTGATTATCAGATCCGACCGTGCTCATCCAGAGCAGTTATCAGCGATTCCGGGATCAAGGGGGCGTGATCAGCTGCCTCTCTAGATCAATTCGCTAGCCCACCTAGAGACCTTAGAAACTCCGCATGTACCAGGCATTCTCTCCGGCACGGGAAGACTATCAGTCCTGCAAATCGGCAACGTCATCGGACACCTCCCTCACTGAAAACGTCTCCCTTATCTAATCAGGGGTTCTTGCTGCTAGGGTTTCACCGGAAGCGGAAGATATCAGTCCATCTTCGATTCAGTGCTTGATGCTTGCTTACCCTCTCAAGAGTAGTCCAGCCAGCTTATCAGTGGTAAGTGTTCATTCTATCTCACAAACCCTAACCCTAAGTTTTGCTATAAAATAGGGATTTTTGCATGGCAGTTTGCATGCTCCGTTGTATCAGAATATTTGCATAGAAATAGAAAATATCGGGATTTGGGATATTACAATGGTATCAGAGCTATCTTCTTGGCCAGCTGTGGGCTTAAGAAATGAAACTTAGATGAATACAGAAGGAGACCCTTTTGTAACCTATAGGAGGAGGAAGAGTAGATACACAGGGGAATTTGAGGATATCCAACTAGAAGATACCAATTCAGACATGGAACAAACAGGTATACACTCGGATAGGGGAAAAGGAACGGGAGAAGAAGAGGATCGGATGGAATTTCGTAGCTTGCTCTTCGCATTGCAAGACTTAGCTAAAGGGCAAAAAAATGTACTCAATGCAATCAACAGATTATCAGCGAAGCCGGAAACAGGTATCAACAGTACACCTCCCTCACCGGTAGATCGGGGATCTACAAGCAACAGTGGAAAGATAGCGTACACTAACATTCAAAATACTCCACACATATACAGCAGACCTTCTAACAGGCCTACCATGCCTCACTTCTTGGCAGATACAGTAGGGGCCCCGATCATGCAGGTAGAACCTAGCGAGCCTTTTGGGGCTTATTTACAAGAGTATAGAGACTTAGGGGATGAGTTTCATGCTGCCATGTCTTTTTCAGATTTCTGCAACATGAAGAGTAGGAACAGGCCCAGGAATTTCAACAAGGGTTTCAATCACAACTATGAGTTGCAAAAGACCTTGGGCAGGTTGACCATCCCAAACTTTGATGGGACTCGCGGAGGATCAGCGAGGATATGGGTTCAAAAGTTGGATACCTATTTCCAACTCAACCCCATGACAGAGACAGATGCCATTAAATTGGCTACACTTCACCTGGACGGAGAAGCTCACGAGTGGTGGTACCACAGATTGGTGACATTGGGTCACAACACCATACATTCCTACGATGAGTTCACTCAAAAGCTCATAGAGAGGTTTGACAGAAAGGATCCAGAGATACATTTGAGTTGGCTCAACTCAAACAGACCGGTAGTGCAGAAGCTTTCATTTCAGAATTTCAGAGGATAGCAATCATGGTAGCAGATGTGTCAGAGAGCAGATTGACTATGTTATTCACTGAGGCCCTCACAGAGCCACTACGGGGATGGGTAAAAGCCTACAAACCCCTCACTCTGCAAGATGCCATTAGCAAAGCAAGAGATATTCAGGATTCAGTCCCCAAAAACAAGTTCCCGCTGAAAACCAATTTTCCTGTTAGGGACAAGGACAGGAAACCTTTCCAGCAAGATGTGCCCAAGAAAACCTAGTTAGACGAGGACACTAGGAAAGATTTGAGAAGGAAGAAACTATGCTTCACCTCTCAGGAACCAAGGGTACCAAGACACAGGTGTGCAGGGAAGGCGAAGGCTCACTACATTGAGGTATATTCAAACAGTGATGAGGACGTCTATGAGCAGGAAGCCACAGAAGAACTACGGGCAGCTGAGGAGGAATCACACCAGGGTGATACACCAGAGGGAGTCATTGCTACATTATCTGGAGTACCAAGATTCCATACTCTCAGGGTCAGGGGAGTAGTACAGGGTCACAGAGTAGGAGTATTGATTGATGGGGGAGCCACCCACAATTTCATTGACTCCGCTTGGGTAGCCAAGAGAGGTATTCAGACCGAGAAGTTCGAAGGATTCACTATAGTAGTAGCCAGGAACTCCAGCATGGAGTGCAACTACTGGATCCCAAAATTGAATGTCACCTTAGGTAACTATCAGATGACAGATTCCTTCTACGTAGTGGATGTATCGGATACTCATGTAGTATTGGGTGTTCAGTGGCTTTATTCCATAGGGAAATACACTACAAATTACAGGGCAATGGAAATGGAATTCCATGGGCCATACGGCAAACAGGTAGTTTTGAGGGGCATGAACACTTATCCCCCAAGACCGGTCTCGTCATAGAGAATGGAGGCAGTACTCCGACAGGATGATATAGAATGGGCTGCAGAATGTTTGGTCACCTTCAGGAAACCCCCAGAGACCAGCACACAACACCCAAGTGACATTCAAACCTTGCTACAGAAACATGAAAAGGTTTTTCGGGACCTTCCATCAGGTAGACCACCAGACCGAGGTTTTGAACACATCATCGAGCTAGAGGAGGGGACACAAGCAGTCATCACCACTCCTTACAGACATCCCAAAAGATACAAGGATGAGATTGAGAAAACAATCAAAGAATTACTGGAGCTTGGATATATTCGGCCCAGTTCTAGCCCATTCGCATCCTCAGTAGTACTGGTCAAAAAGAAGGATGGTACACTGCGAATGTGCATCGTTATCGAGCACTTAACAAAAAGACCATTAAGAACAGGTATCCCATTCCCAGAATTAACGAACTCATGGATGAGCTTCGGGGAGCTCAATACTTCTCCAAGATTGATCTTCGCTCGGGATACCATCAGATCAGGGTAAGGGACCAGGACATCTCCAAAATAGCTTTTCGCTGTCACTATGGTCACTATGAGTATTTGGTCATGCCCTTTGGACTTACCAATGCTCCAGCCACTTTTCAGTCATGCATGAACCACACCTTCAGAGCACAGCTACGTAAGTTTTTGCTCGTATTCTTTGATGACATCCTGATTTACAGCAAAACATGGGAAGAGCATCTGAAACACCTGGATGAAGTATTGAGTATTTTAGAAGAACATTCGCTTTATGCGAAAATGTCCAAGTGTGAGTTTGGCATGAAGGAAATGTTGTACTTAGGACACATAATCAATGCAGAAAGAGTACAGGTTGATATGGAGAAAATCCGAGCTATCAGAGATTGGCCCGCACCAAAAACAGTTACAGAATTGAGAGGTTTCTTAGGTCTGTGCACTTATTACCGACAGTACGTTAAGGGATTCTCCCAATTTGCAGCACTCCTCACAGATCTCACCAAGAAGGGAGCGTTCACTTGGACAGACTTAGCACTGA
>LPNX010465158.1:339300-364965 GCA_001517045.1 Pseudotsuga menziesii | reverse complement strand
CATTATTATATTAGTGGACTATTGTACTCTCCCATGTCAGGACTGAGTCTCAAGACACTCAGATTTGAGGACCGATGTAGCCATTTATGTCATTACAGAGCAGTGATTGATACCCAGTTTTATATCAGTTCTTTCTCATTGGACAGATGGTGTCTCAGATGGATTATATTGCATGATTATGACTCAGCTTTTTATATTGTGTTATGGTTATCATTGCTCTTATACTGATTTTTGTGACATGTATTAACTTGTGGTATCATGATCTGGCGCTCATAATTATATGGATTTGGATGTATTTTGTACTATGTATTGATGTCCCTACTTAGACTTGGAAGTTCATGATCTATACTCATTGGTTTTACCCTCCTTAGAGAGAATAGAGGTAGTCATTCCCACCATTGTTTTGGCTTGCTAGTGTTGGCTCCATCATTCATTGTCTTCACCCATCCATCACCTTCCAGTTTAGTTTTCAACCTGACTGACTTCTTGACTTATGGCATGGAGGATCTTTTTCCCCGCTAGAACTTTTGTTGGACAAGCCTCCTTGTTTATATTGTGTCTCGGCTCTGAGTTGGTGACAAAACTTGCCTTTGGTAAGTTGGATTGTATGCCTAAATCATTCTGGTCAGTTGTCCCGATGTTTGGCACTGTGCAAAACTCCCCCTGGTCACTTGAGATGTTGTTGGCTAAAACTGAAAGCTCATGTACTACCTGTATTGAAAATATTGAATATGCACCCATGGAAAATGAAAATTATAAAACTGTGTCTCTTAACATATGTAAAGAGGGAAAGAGCAATGAAATGCTAAAATACTCCTTGAAGAGTATAAGAAAAGGTCCAAAAAAGCAATGGTTAAAAATATGCTATATCCAAATATTGCTAACCTTATAAAAATAAATATGTCCCAGATGAAAGCTGCGATTAGTTGTGCTTTTAAGCACTGGTGAAGTCCCAAAGGGTCATATAGGCCAAAAAGGCCATGGAATAAAATGATGATCCTAATGAAATTGGATCAAGCTTGATGTAGTCATGATGCCTAAGTTGAATAAGCACTCTCTAAACAACTCACCCATTTGTGAGGCACTGCCATTCCTTGTGTTGTTGTTTGTCCGACATTGGTTATAGTGAGTATTCCCTTTCCATTATCCAAAGTGTTATGATGTTGAGCAGGAAGTCATCCTTTGCTTTAGCCTTGTCAATTTCATCCTTCACCCTTCACTAGCAAATTGACGACAACTATGAAGTGAGTATAGTCCTGAAAGTCTAAGTCTGAGTAATAATAAATAAAGCCTTATATATGTATTGGTTGATGTACCGCCAGTGAAATGAATGCTACTTGTTGTGATTGTTGCTTGAATGAGTTGTAAAGCATGTCTTAGCCTTTTAACATTTGCAGCAGATGGATGATAGTCTGAGTTATTATTGGTGTCTGATCATTTACAGATGGTTATATTGTTTATTGGATATGATTGATGATCAGATAAAGACCTGTGAGCGGTATGAATATACACCTTAGATGGATTTGGACTCTCTGATTCTAATGAGACAGTTTATTTCTAGTTTCGGGCACTTGCAGATATGATCAGGCTCATTCTGCCTTTCTGATGCAGTTTTTCTTCACAGGTTGATATGTCTGAGCAGGGAGATGTTTTAGTTGGATCTCCTAGGGCGTTGTATGGGCATAGGGGGTGCAACCACTTGTTTGTATCATAGTACCCCCATCCCAGAGAGCCTGGTGGGCTCAGTTTGACAACGCAGACACCCTAGGAGGTTGTTTTGGCAGAATCACGTTTCTCGAGGCAGATTAAAAAATGATTAAATGGCTATTGAAGAAATCGATTTGGGCTACTAAGGCAAGGAAATGACATGGGATGAGTCACAATGATGAGAGTGATCTCCTCCACACCTTCTCCAGCAGTTGCAGCACCTGATTAGGCCCACACCTACTTTTGGGCATTTTTATATTATTATTTTATGGAGCTTTTGGGAGGCTCACAATTTCCTCAAGGAGGCACAAAGTCAAAGAATTAAATTATTATATTATTTTATTGTGCCATGGAGACACCCAGAGGGAGTTAGTCAAACACTCATTGGACCCACCATGTGCTTCATTTATTTCTTGTTGAGTGGGTTACCCTCTTTATGGGTGATTTAGTCCACTTTGGTACTTTATGGTTATATTGATCTATGTATTGTATGTTGAGCTCATCTCAACCATTGATTAGAACATTTTATCTTTTAATCTTAGCCACTCGTTTTGAAAGTGGTTAGGATTCGGTTATGATTGTGGTTCTCTCATTTCTATTTAAAGGAGAGAACTTCTCATTTGTAAGGGGTCTTTGGCTCTTGGATCTGAATAATAGAAAGATCTTTTTGTGGATATTTTATGGATCTGTTTTGTATCTGATGTTCTCAAATGGTGATTGGATAGTCTTCTGCTTCCTATCATTGTGGAAATTCTTGCGAGATCTATATTTTTCTACTATCATTGTTTTGCCTACAGGGGGGCATTTTGGCTGGAGCATTTTTGCAGGGGGACCCCAACTCGCTCGGTTTTCTTCGTCTTGGATCAGGGGGTTTTCATTAGTTTCATTGTGATCTATGATTACTTCGTTTTACTTTCTTGTAGCATTTGGTTTCTTTATCTTGTATTGGCAAATCTGATATTGTTGACGTTTGCTCATGCAGGATAGGGGGCGCATTGGTGGCTTGTGGCTTACATCCTTCATAAAAATCACTTGGACCTTCCAGAATTGATTGGGATAGCAAGGATCATCACTGTTAAAGACTTCTACAAGCATTTCCAGGTAAGATCTAACAGGTAAGTCTCTTCTCTTCAGATCTTAATCCATAGTACCTTGCTTTACTTCAATTTTTCTGAAAACTCCTAAAATACTAAAAACCCTAAAAAGCACTAAATCTGGGAATTGTCCGATCTTTGGCCAAACCACTTCTGGGTTTCATAGATCGGGCTTCCCCTTCACTAAATATACTGCAACGCTAGTCAAATTCCTACTAGTTTGACCTAGCTCTGATTTTTAGCAAGAAAACTGCAAAATCCCCCACTGAAAATTTCACCTACTAGGGTTTTGACTTTTTCTGATTTTTGACTTCACAGACGGATAGATCGGATCCCACACAGTCCAAATCACCCTCAACGCTATCTAGATTCATGGCAGTTTGACCTAGATCTGAGTTTTTGACTGAAACAGCCCTAGTGCCCTCACTGAAAACTGGACTTTTCTGAAGTTTACTTTTTCTGAAATCTGACATGCTAGGCTGATAGATCAGGGCTTGAGCACTCTAGAACACCCCCAACGCTGAGCTAGTTTTTTCCAGGTTTCCCTAGATCTGAAAAACTAGTTTTCAACCTCCTAGCCCCCCTCATCAGATTTTGACTTTTCCATATCTGATCTTTACTGAAATTTTCTGACTTGGGTTTGTAGATTAGGCTACCCTGATCTCATTTCCCCTTCAACGCTGAGTTGATAGCCTCCTGGTGGCTCTAGAGCTACAGATCTGCCTCTCCAAGCCCTAGCGCTAGCCCTCCTTCTGCTGATTTTCCTGTAACCTGAGTCTTTCGGGCTAAATCCTTTTCTGGGTCCATAGATCAGGACATATCCCAGGTGGGTTCACTGAAACGCTGTGTTGATATTGACTCCATTGCCCAATGCACGAAAGGCACTGATCTCCTATCTCTAGCGCTAGCCCTAAATTGAACTCAAACCCATTCCCTTTCCCAGCATTCATTGATAACTCAAGTTGCCTATATTTCACTGAGTCTGTCTCCTTGGTACTAGACAGTCCCAACTCCATCTTTGCTCACCCTGTCACAGTTACGTTTCCCAAGACAATGGTCATCTCCACCAGTTGCTAATACCTAAACCCTAGAGCTAGGGTTTCCATTTACCTTGCACCTTGCGTACCTTAAAGCCCCATTTGATCTGTTCTGGTGTCTAGGTCTGATCTCTCCTGTCGGGAGTAGATCCGGGTCTCCCCCGTTGTTGTCTTGGACTTGGATAACATAAAGTGAAGGCTGCCTTGATTGGCGTGACAACCATCCATTTGAGAGTCTAGGCAGTCGTGGTTCCACCCCTTAGTTGCTTGCCCCTCTACCATCCATCCTGGATCCACCTCACACAGGAAACTACAAGGTTGGTGATAACACAACCTATTATTAACCCAAGTCCTGTGGTGTCAATGTGCCCTGCCTTTCACTCAAGTAACTTATGCATTTCCTTTGATATATTCTGTGTTGCTTGTGTTGCTTCTTGGGGGTTTCATTTCACATTTTGTAAATCCTCAGTCAAACCCCAAGTAATTTTCCCCAAGGTATTAAATCCATTACTTGTTAGAGTTTTCAAAGTTCCCTATTCCCTTCCAAACTGGTCCTTCGACTACTGTGTGAAAGTTGGTTCTGCCAGCAAGTAACTGGGAAAGTTGGACTGGGGACACCTCCCATGGCTAGTCTGGGTCTTCCCTTAGCAGGTTCGGGAAACCTAAGAGAGAGGACTCTACTCGAGGAGACACTTTGGGGCAGAGTCCTAAGGTTTCACTAGACTGGCGATCATCAATCTCTACCAATACAGAGATCGCCACATTGTGTGACAACAACTACTTTTAGAAAGCACCATGCTATTTTTGTAACATCCCTACTTTTTGAAAAGCAGTCTTCTATTTTTACAAAGCAAATTGCTAATTATGGATGAAACTAATTTTGGAAAAGCATGTGTGTATGTACACACTGATATTTTTTGAAAAGCACTCTAAAGTTAGTCCAAGGCATTTAGAAGAGTTTTAATTGTTGAGAATTCATTCAAAGCAGTGTGCTCTCTTTTCTTGATTGATTCAGATTTTAGGACTTTTTAATTAGCAAGATTTTATTCAAAATCGCCACACTGATTTTCTTCTTTCCATCTTTCTGCATTTCCCATCAAGACTTGGCACATGTTATCCACTAAGTTGCACTTAGGGGATTTCGAGTGAGCCACCAAAGTCTTGAACAAGCCATGTGTTCATCATCAGTGCTCAGAATTTCCGTGGTTACATCAGGACCAGTTGTGGTCCCGTTTTTAATAAATTACATGTTCATACCCCGTGGGGATTTTGTAATAAATGTGCTAGAATGGCAAATTTTTTGTGAAGGACTTAGACGTCAATCCAATCATTCCGAGGAGTTTTCTCCCTTGTCAATTATGCAATGTATAATAAGCGATGTATAATTTTCGAGTTTTTCACCGCTCCTCCAAAGCTAGAATGGTCATCTTGGTTGTTAAACCCTGCGAGGTTATTAAAGTTCATGTGTCGATGTATATAAGCATGCTAGACATTGTTTTGAGTCATTATGAACATGTACTAGGTCCCCCTAGGGTTTTTTTAAGTTCCCCCTAGGGTTTTTTTAAGTTCCGAACAAAATAAAATAAAAAATAAAAAATCCCGCAAAATTAGGTCACTTTTTAATTGTTTAAATGGAAATTTTCAAATTGTAATAAAAGTGTGGTTCAAAGTCCGTTTTGGCGTGTGGATGCTCGTTTTCACACTCAAAGTGTCCTCTTCACCCTAGGACCCACTTTTCCTAGGTTTTCGGTGATTAAATTATCACTTGGAGCGTTTTTGCTTAATGAGGCATCAAAATGTCAAAAAATGCTAAAAATGCAACAAAATGACACAAAGGAAGGTGAGTAAGACTTAGGATAAAAGCGTCATTTTGTTTGAAGATAAGGAGGCCAGCGAATCACATCCAATGAAGGGATGCACTCCCTCATAAGCTCACGTTCAAGTGATCCATGAATCTTGCCATTTATGCATGTGGCGAATAGGAAGAAGGTTGGTAGGAATTTAGGTGGGGGCGCATCTCTCTTGGGATAGGTGGCGCATCCCCATGCCAATAAATTCCAGCATCTCCCACAATTATCTCACGGCACTCCAAGTGAACGCACCTTCACTCAAGCTCACGCTAGTCTACTTCAGTTGTTTAGTGCGCCCCCCTTGGGCTTGGTTACTCTATAAAAGTGAGGCCTTCTTCCTCCATTCGACGGATGTAAGGAACCTCTACCTGCTGTAATGTTGTTGCTATTTTGAATACTAAAGTTGAAGACTTTGGAGGTCTACCTTATGCCATTGGATGGATGCTTATGTTATGAGATAATATTGTAAAGCTTTTATTTCCTTTGTTCAATTTCTTGATGGATCTAGCTTAGAATTTGTTTTAAAGCACATAGAGTAAGCATTTACAATTGTTAAATTTGCTTGTTTGTGTTTTGCTTTGAGAAGTAGAAGAGTAGCCAACTATATTCAGTTGTATTGAAGCTCTTTTTTGTTTCTTGTTTCAAACACACCAGATCTAATCTTCTTTGTGCAAGGGTTTTCTCATAGTTTTGCAGATCACAAGATTCAAAGGAGGATTGGAACTCAATTGGCTCTTCTCTTATCTTCAGGATTTTTAAAAGACTAATTCTATTGTTGCAAGGTTTCCAAACTCCTCATAGAAAGATCAAGCAAGGCTTGAAGTTTTCTATCCATCTCTTCAAACTCCAACTCTCTTATTTTTCTGGTTACTTTGTTCCAAAAGTGCTAACTAAGTAGATCTAGCTTTTAAGAGCTTGTTCATTCAAATCTATTTGTTTTAGCATGTTAGATTAACTAGATCTAGAAACACGTTCAAAGCTTTATTATTTAACTAGATCTAGGCTAGCTATTTTGGTATTTATGTTTAGAAATTTATCCAAACTTTTTCTAACTACCAAAACTTAAAATTTTGTATTTTTTTATTTGTTCATACCACCATCTTTTAACCTTGTTTGCTTGCTGGTTTTGCAGGTTTAACGAAAGAATAGGGAGGCACTCTAGCGAAATTTCACCAAAATTAGGCCATCCAGGGCTCCAAGCTTCTACTTTCGTCATATTTTCAAAATTCTGGCATTGTAAACCCTTGGATCCAAAAAATTATAAGGACCAAGTGGCAATTCTTTTAATCACTGTAAATAACCATAAATAAAAAGCAAGTGGGATTACGGCTCCTACACCCTCCTTCCCCCATTTGGGGAAATCCTATATGTATCCATTTATTTGCTTTATACCTGCACCGCATTAAAGTAGTTTCATTCTTTTTTGCAATAAGATAGATCAATCATTTCGTTTTAAGTTTCATCTTTTTCCTTCTTGTAAAATCAGATACTAACCCAGCCTTGCTCTCCCGAGTGCGGCCTTTAAGCCCGAAAGAGACTCTTGGTTGTAGTAATTAGAAAACTTTCCTTCCAATTGTGTTATATTTTATTTTTTGAAACCAACCTCTTGCTTTCCCGAGTACGGCCTTAATGCCTGAACAAGATACTTGGGCTTAACAATTAAAAACACTTATTCAAAAATCTTTAAAAACTTACCAAGGCTCTGTTGTGTATGCTCTGCACCTCTGTGGTACGACCAACCAGTTGGATGCATCAAAAGCAATGGGAGTGACTAGTGTAATTAGGTTCACACCCCGATAAATCTCTCAAGGTGAAAATTCAACGCCTCGATTCAATCTCTTGTGGAAAAATTTCACAGAGGAAGCGGGAACCACTGGATAGTGACCTCGGGATACCGCCAAGCTGCACCCTCAATTGGTGTAGTGTTGGACACCTCCTAGAGATTTCGATCTAGCCCACATTTCTTTGCTTGTAGCCACATTTGATAAAGTTTTTGGACATACTCCTTGTACCGTCAAGTATATCTGGAGTTCCCTTCCCTCTTTAATTCACTCATCTAATCTACATTTAATTTAAAACGAATCAAGACACACTGCAAAACATCGACAATTTTAGCAGCACGCACTTTGTTGACTTCATTATTGGCACTACTCATTTTACAACTACATTTGTTTCAGCGATTATTTCATGTTGTGAGTGTCATTTTAATTTCATGCTGTTGAATTTGATCTTTAATATTGCAATATCTTGTTCGGTGTAATTTCATCTTCTTTAAAAAACTCTTAAAAACAATCACGTCCATCATTAACACTTAATAAAAACTTAAGAGCCATAATAACTCTTTGTAAGGACCATCCCCCTTGGCTTCGTTGGGAGTTTGCCTAAACGGACGAGTCAGGATCAGGTGACAGCACCTGACTCGAGACTTTCCCCCAGGGACACACCAAGCAGCTTGAAGATCTCTGTTGCGCTTCCCCCCAAGTGTGTGAAAGGCAGCAACAGCACCAATCACACAAACAGCAGATTTAACAATTAGATTTTACAACAATTTGTTTCCTGCTTTTTTAATATCAATATGCAGATTTGAAGAATCTGCCTAAGGAATACCCCATGGGGCTAGAGAGCACTGTTCTGCAGAAAGAGGGATTGTGTCAGTGACAAGGGAACCTTCCCTAAATGATCATTCAACCCCCCTGGGACTGATTTCCCCAACCGATTAATTCAAGTGATGACAAGTCTAGAAGGTTTCACAATACACATACAATAATGTTCTAACATTTGTGGAAACTTTATCCATTTTTGTCATTACATGCACATTAAGGTTCTGAACCGCTTGGTTTTCCAGAGTAAAACAATCACAAGAACAGACACAATTAGACACTAATGCCAAAGATAATTTCTGTGTTTTGGCATTAGTGACTAATTGTGTATATGCCAAACAACAGAGCTATTGAAACTGTATAATCACACTTGGAATTTGTCTCAGAGAAATTAAAAGCTCTGGCATCCTCAGACACTTCAATCAATCCTTGAGATCAACCACCTCAAATATATGATATATGTTCGAAATTTGTTAAACTGTGAGCACACTCTCAGAAACACGAAGTATCTAGCATTTACTTCCGATAAATACAAGACCAAGACATTGATAAGCAAACAAATCAAAAAAACGATTGGCTCAAGCACCCCAGTAATCCATGTCTCAAAGAGACAAAAATCAACTGCAAAATCCATACACAAACTATTGTCATAGTACGCTCTTCACATCCTTGCTATTACGTTCTTCTGACTCCTTTTTCTGATAAACTTCTGAGTTGCATGTGCCCTTTCATTCTCAGTCACTAGCTTCATTGTTCCTTCTAAATCTCTGAATAGTTCCTTGCCCACTTGGACATCCTTAAACAGGAATACTCTACTAGATAAGATAAAAGAAGATAATCAGACAATAGCATAAAAGATAAATTTCTGCTAGACTAGAGTAAACAACGAATCATGCATCTTAAAAAAGCATCTTACTGAGTTAGAGTAGGTTGTCTTCTCCAGGTTACAACTTACGGCATGGTTTCCCATCCAAGGCATACCCATACTGGATCTCATAAGAATTTTATATGGATCTGCAGTGTGCACCACATCCGTATGCAATATAGATCCCAGAGAAATCCCTATGCAAGACTGATCCAAAGAAATCCAAGGGGAGGAGCAACAGACCCAGATAAAATTTCAATTGAGTATATCCAGATTTCAAGAAATAAAACTGAAATTATCAAGTCTAAGAACAGTATTGATTCATTATCATTTGAATGTCCAGGGCCAGTGAAATTGTCCATTATCCAGCACACTTTGTGTTCCACAAATATCTAATCCAACACAAATCCAAATAAATACCCTTTATTTAGTTAGCATCTTACCTAAACCCCTAGGGTTTATCCATTTGGGTTTTCGTTATGTTGTGAGCAAAAACTAGAATATCTAAAACTCATTTTCTCCCAACTACTAGTATTGAACTGTCTCTTGCTAAAACTTAAAAGCATGAACTCCAACCATGCCAACAGCAATATTCATAATATATAGAAATCAAGCTGGAAATTCACCAGTTTTATGAAGTTGATTCCAAAATAAGATCCTTAGGCTTCATCAATGTAATGAACTCTTACCTAGTAATTAACATCCACATGTTCCATTTTTTATAAAGATTTCTTAATGCCATCAAAACAAATACATAATGAGCTAAGAGGGAGAAATGTACTGACCTGGAGTTATTGTTGCGCACTTTACTGCAACATTATACCTGCATTTAGAATAGCCATAGTTCTTATGTTGGAACCAGTAATCTCCGTCATTTTACATTTGAGCGGTTTTTGGAAAATGTTAAAAGGGATCTAACATTAGAACTTAAATACCAGTACCACAATACACTTGGCATTTAATCCTCAAATTCTCAGACAACATTCAATTCCTGTTAATAGTCAAATCTTGGAATAAAAATAAAATACTAATAAATTAACAAAAATATCTGATTTAATATAAACATGATAATTTACATATAGATTGCCATTGTTTTTTTTAAATCCAAACAAGTAAAATTTTTGTATTAAAACAGCTGATGAGAATCAGGCAAAAATATACATGCCAGGATAATGTTCAAAAATCTCCAATTGCTGCAGATAAGATAAGATAATTTTAATAATCTCCAACAAATGACCACATAAGTAGGTCAATGGGATTGCGCGGTATCATTATAGCAATACAAAGTGGGAGCGTAAAAGTAGCTCCTATAAAAAGCTAAAAGTAGAACTCAAACCAAACCCTAGATCCATAAATGGAGAGCCGACCTTGGAGAAAATATACAAGAAGAGATATGAAGAGAGCTGATCCAAGAAAGGAAGTGGATCTGAGAGATGTGATGCAAAAATGGCGAAACTGTCACTGTCATGAGCCACTGGAAGCAATGGGAATATATCTCCTACCATCCGAGGCCTATTGAAGGAAACTCAAACGAATACCCTATCTAGAGGACGAGCTAGAAGAGGAACTGTAATGGGTAGTGCGTCACTACCTGGAGGAGGGAGCTCGATGTTGCATCCTGAATGAAGTTATCCGACTACCTTGATGGGGCCGAGATTGCCCCCATCGCTGATGTTGGGCGGAGGTAGAGGTGGACTATCGTGTCCTAACTAAGCAACCGAGGTATGTGCCACCATTTGTCTGTTTCTTGGTGCCTCTAGAGGATGGAAGCATCGGAAAGAAAAAAGTGATACTCTAAGTGGAGCCTGGTTCTGAATGAGAATGTCATTGGAGGGTGAAGGAGCAAAGTCAAAGGGCCTCTTGCAAGTATAAGGCTAGACATCTTTGATCGAGGTATCTAGAGAATCTAGTCAAAGTATGGAACTCTGTGAGAAGAAAGTCCCTGAGGAGACAAAGAAACCGCCCACAGATCTTGTGTAAATAGGACACTAAAAGATGAAGTGCTCTGAGGTCTCAACCTCTCGAATGTGACATACCCAGCAAATCCTGCCTGATCGGTTGAGCCGGTGATCTGTCTCTACCCATAGACGATGACAACCCACTCTGAACTGACCTAAAAGAATATGAAGCGCATGTGTCCAATGGCGGAATGTGTAAGGGAGTCAAACAATAAGAACATCCCTTATATCCAAGTAGTGCATAGCGTAGAAGGCCATCTTGGGACATAGCCCCCCCAGAGGGTTGATCCAAGTAACCTACACAAGCTGTCTATAAATGGCATCTCTATTGATTTTGTTCAGCTCCTACCTGGTAGGTAAGAGGCAACCAAGCTCGTCCAAGGAATACCCAATAGGAGGAAGTCATTCCATCGCAATACCAACATATGCTAAAAGATCCGCAACACCCTCAAACAACATCTAGAGCAACCTAAAGGGTTGGCTAAGGCGATGGCTTCTGAAGAGAGATAGGCTAAGAATGGGTATCGATCACGTCCCTTCACTGTATCAACAAAGCTCCGAAGGTAGTGTAAGAGAGCGACAAGGTTGAACACAGCCTCAAGCTAAAAAGGTCGAGCACCAAACTCTGCGAGTACGATGGGCTCGGGTAGTATCTATTTGCATTTGATGATGCGATGGTGGAGGAGAATCTGCACTCTATCTGCTGAGGCTCAATCATAGTCAAGTAGGCATGGCCCCCACACCTCGAAGCCATAGAGGACTATGGGTCGTGTTACCGTTCAAACTAGGCAAGCTATGTTTGTAGCATCCATTGTAGCCTTATGCTAATGAACAAAAATCACATGAGAGACTTGGACTACTGTCACCTTTGTCCACTCTCTCAACTTCTTCGAGATCCAATGTTGTCCCAACGGGAGAGCCCTTTAGTGTATCTGTCAACACAATTATACAAACACTTCCAGCCACCTTATAGAAAAGATCGGTGCCTTTAATGGAGTCTAATAGAGAATAAAGAAGACATACTAAAAGATGACCAGACCAATTAAGTAATTGCACACTATAGTAACCTCTTCAAAAGTAAGTATGAATAGTCAACACATATAATTTGTTGCAGGGTACTTTAGTGATGAGTGTCAAACATGTATGACAAGGTTAGACCAACAACCTAAATGTAGTACCACAGTATGTAAGCAATGGATTTACCTTTTAAAACAGTATATAATTCCTCAATAATAGTTGTGCGTAAACCAATCAAACAACCTTTCATGGCATATATCAGCAATAATCAATGTGATTAGAATCAATTCTTAGCATTCTCTTATTTAACACCGTTATCACGGATGTTGTAGTTGCCCCAATAGAGTAATCCTTTACAGGAAACCAAAGTCGTGACCTACGAATACCCTAACCCCCAAAAGATGGATGGTGTCACGCTGGTTAGGATATCCTTCGCTTTATGCCACTGAATGCCCAAGTGACAAAGGGGGAGACCCAAATCTATCCTAAAAGGACAAATAAGGTGAGAGCTAGAAACCCTAGATTTAAGGGATAAGCCACAATTTAAGGAATGCTTAAGTATGGGTGTTTAAGGATGGTAGAAATGTTACTCAAGTGAAATTGATCAGTGACTTAAGGAATTACAATCAGATCTAGGACTGGTGTGTTTGTTCAAACAATCAAACCCTAGACCCTAGGGGATTTAAGCATAAATATGGAAAATTCCCAAGATGAGGTTGATAAGAAGAACTAAGGCTTTTAACGCACCTATTTGGATAAGAGATTCAGAAATATGAGAAGATCCAAGCAAAACCGGAAAAAGACACTAGGAACTGACTGCCAGACTAAGAGGGGAGCTTTTCTCTCTAAGGATCAGTGCCTAGAGATGGGTAGATAAAATCCAATACTGACGCCTAGGAGGGAGAGGTGCTTTTTCGGGATGGCCGACAAAACCAAGATCGTCGAATTTGTAGATTCCCAGTGCAAATCGATTCGATGATTTATCCTACTTCTACCAAGGGTTTTTTCAGTAAAATAGATGATGGGCAAAGCATGAGAAAATCAAAGGACAGAGAACTTACCTGAGAGATGTACCTGAATCATGTTGATAAGCTCCTGGATGATGAATGCTTCCCTTTCGATCAAATGAGAATTTCGAGCAAGATCTTGATGGAGTACTGCTTCAGTCAATGCCCCTAGCGCCCCCTTCAACCTGCCAAGCCAAAGAAATTCAATTAGCAAGACAAACGAACGAGATTAGCAATGTAAAGGAAGTATAGGAAACAAGAAATCATGAAGAAATAATCACTCCCTGATCAACAAAACCCGAGTGTCGACACAGAGTAAGTCCCCCCAAAGTGCGCCTTCCTCAAGTGTGCCTCTTTCAACCTGCAAATGGATGGGTGCAAGAGGATGTACAAGATCTATACCGGATTAATCTTAGTGCAGAAGAAAAGCAATGCCAGTCATCATCTCATTCTTTCATCAACAAGACACGAGTGTGTAATCCCAGAAAAATTTCTTTATTCAATATTCCAGTGCTAGAGCTCATGGTTTACAATGGGAGGATCACCTCTCTTAAATAGCTTGAGAGTGTGTCCACATTTAACTTAACTATCATCTGACGGTTGATATTAAAACATCATCAACAGTGCAGATCACTAATACAAAGATCAACACATGGATCAAGAAGACCACATCAAAGGGGGGCGCACTTTTTCTCAAGGACGCCTCCCTAAGGTGGAAATTAAAATATAACATAAGATATATCATGATAATACATGAAAGGGGTTTAATCCACCCTAGGGGCTTAATCTACCCTAGGCCCCATTACAACCTCATAACATTAGATATAACCACACAATACATCATCTAGCCAAGTTGAAGGGTGCCCCTTGGGGAACGTCCTCACTGACTGAGCCAATAAAAAATAATCTGAATCAAAAACTGACTGAAAACTGCTGAAGAACTGTTCGAGGAGCCAAAATACATCATCTAAGAATTTTTCATGCCATTTCCTTAACCCAACAAGCCAAATCGACTTTTTCAGTGAATTTCCTAGTTCATTTCTGGTGGTACATCCTCTGAAAATGAATAAAATCATCATAGCTCTATCCAGGCTTAGAACTAGGGCAAACTGATTGTACTGGATGAACTGGAGACATAGAAGAATGGTATAAGTGACTACTCATACGCCCTGGAACACTGCAATGATCTACGAAACCCAAAAAGTCTACAATCTGTAATAAAATTTTATCATTTAGCCAATAATAAAGTGATAATAATCACTGATCATGAGATTCGGGGCCAAACTCTCAAAACTGAAACCGCAGTATTGGTCCTGGGCATGTCTGGGACAAAGATAAGCATTGTTATTTTTGAGTCACTACCTTGGGAACCGTGTTTGACTTGCTTGGTCAACTTATCCCTGAACTTCACAAAACTGTGTTTGCAAAGTGCCTTGGTGAAAATGTCCGCCACCTACTCATATGTCTATATGTACTCCAACCGAATGGTTCCTCTCTGAACACAATCTCTCAAAGAGTGGTACCTGATGTTGCTCCGGTCATGGAACAATGGATTTTCAGATAGCCTGATGCCACTCTGATTGTCACAGTGAACTACTGTAGCCTCTAGATCACACTCGAACAACCCTGAAAGTAACTTCCTCAACCACATACCCTCACAAGAGGACTGTGGTCTTACTATACCTACAGGTTTGCAAATACCTTCATAAATCAGCTCTAATCTACTTCAATATACTATTGTAACAGCAGCTAGTAATTTATTGTACCCTATCATCAACTTGTGAGTTGTTTATTGGTTTTTAATGCAAGTAGAAGTTACATTCCCTGTGTGCACATTGTATGGAAAACCTATGATCAATGAGATCTGAATATCAATCTTAAAACCCAAGCAAACAAACCAACAATCTCAGGAAAGCAAATCAGCAAACTGTTTGATGAAATCTCTTAACCAAGAAAGCATAAAAAAATCACAATACAGTCCTTGTATTCATAACAGCAGTTAAGGAAGGTTGCAAGATAATTGTTTGACGAAAGTGCAGAACCAAAGAAGCCAGCATAACAACAATACAACTCATATATACTTCCCCATTTACCTAAGGAGGATATTACATGATAGAAGAAAGATAGGTATATTTGGCGAAGGCGGACTCGAGGGAAGCAAATCGAGATACGGAAGGGAGCATCTAACAGAGGGTGGAAGTAAAGGTGTCAGGGTCTCCCTCAACAAAGAGAATTTTGGTCCAAGGTGGACCCAAGGGTGGGGGAAGGGGGTCAAGGCTAGAGGTGGGGGGTTGCCAATCTGAAGGGAGGAAAGGAGAGCATGATCCATAAGAGGGATGGGGGTTACAATGAAGTGATGAATGAAGGGAGAAGGTCCTAGATGGAAAGGACATAATCCACCACACCTTCACTGCCACAGTGAGGTTGACAAGTGAAAGAGCATGAAGCCAGGGAAGCAAGGGAGCTCGTTAAGGATCAATAGCTCGTGGGATTCTCCAAGCTGCTGGAGGTGTCTGTCGTACTATTAAAGGCCCCAAAATATCATCAGATAATAGGTGAAGTCCCACAGAAGTTACATCGATCCGCTGAGCACAAAACACGTCCTCAAAGCGATCATGCAGAATAACATGGAGGGCTCTGGTGCATGCATTAAAGTCACACAATAGGATGGCGTCTCCCACTACGGAATGTTGGATGATGCCAAAGTATAGATCCAAATATTGGTCGTTGTCGAGTTTGCCATGGATAGAGAACTTTGATGAGGTTGGGTGGAAGTAGCGAACTGCCATGAAGATATCTCTGAAAAGAAGGGGCAATCTATTGAGCCGGACTGACATAAACCTGGCAATCATCCACTATGACCAAAGAAACTCTACCCCAGAGAGACTCCCAGACTAAGCATGCCATACCACCAGAACCTCGAACCCCACCTAACGACTAGGTTTCCTCCTTATATCACCCAAAGATTAATTTCAGACTATAAACTTGACAAAAAACTGATAACTATATGCTCGAATATACTGGCCTAACAATACATGTAAAAAACATTAAAACTACATATTTTTAAGTAAAGACATGGCCATTGTAGCCTTCTTCCACTTGGTGTTCTCCTTTTCCTATGTCACTTGAGATTTCCATAATGGTTGTTACCAATTGTTGAATAGTGTCTTCTTTCGACATCTTAGAACCCAGAGAGTGTGCTTTTTGAGAGTGAGCATCCTAGGACAAGCCTAGAATAATGTTGAAATACATCTCTTTGTCACTAATTAGCTTTGGTGATTTTCTATTCCTGTTCTTGCACTGCTTTTTTCACAAACTGCTACCTAACTTCCTGGTGAGCCATACGAGAATTAATGCCTTCCTCAAACCCCTTTGACCCATCCATTTGAGAGTTTAGACATCTCATCATCCTCCTAATTTTCCAAATATCATTCTTCCCTTCACCTCCAACTACGTCCCAGCCAGAGGGACTAGCCATGCCCCGACGTAAAGAAAGACGACGCAGGAGGAGATTTTGCCCATGCCCAAACGTAGAGAAAGACAAGGCAAGAGGAGTTTTTGCACACAGGGGATTATTTTCCCACCACTAGCAAAACAAGAAGCACAACAAACAAACTCCCTTCCAAAGAGACCAAAAACACCACCCACGGCTAAAATAGAAGTTTTAATGTCATTACCAACCAAAACACATAGGAGGCAGAGGCCCTTAACCTAGAATGTCCAGTGAGCCAAAGCCATCACGACACTTCAGTATCCCAAGCCTGGATCATTCCCTATCCTCAAAATCCCGAGCCACACACAATCCCTAAACTCTCCTGATTCCTCAACACTCCAAACCTAGGTCCAACTCTCGTATCATCTACCAGAGATATCCCACCATCATGCAGAGAAAAACACAAAGATGCCATAAAGGAAGAGACATCTCGGGGAAGAAATACATAGAGGGGGGAACCTAGATCATGGGGGGGTGCTTGAGCTCCCTTGCTTGCCATGAAGTCTAACTGATATCTCGCATGAGAGAGAGGTCTCTAGATGTATGGCATGCCGCCCTTTGTCATATGCAATGAATTATGCTTTGAAACTTACGATCCATCACCCACCATACTTAATAAACTAAGGGAGCCACCTACAATAAGGTTGGGAGGCACCTACGATAAGTTTGGCCCCCATTTTGCAAAAAGACCCTTCGTCCAATCTAGTCACTTTGTTGGCCAGACGATCAACTAGAGTATTCTTATATCTTCGAATGTAAAAAAAAAAAACTTCCGATACCTATTTGAGGTGCCAATCTAGCCTTGTAAATATTCTGGCGAGATCTGTGCCCTCTCTGACTTGCTTTTTCCTTGCCTACTTAATAACCAAAAGAGAATCACCTAGGATTATTTGTATCTGAAGACTATAGACTGCCTCTAGTCCCATATACAGTCCGTACAATTAGCTTGCTTGTCCGTCGCTCTGCTTATGCCCCATGAATAGGTCTTAGTTATTTTTCCATAAGTCAAAGAGAACTCCCCCCACACCTACCACCCCACATATAGATTACCATTGTTATAACTTACTATGATTTATAATTTATTAATTAACACTGATCAATAATCATTTATCATATTTGAGTATTTGAATTTCACATTGAATAGATAAATTATAATTCATGCACCTCTTTTCAAACTAAAATTTGTAATTCAATAGTTGATAAACACCTTCAAATAGTACATTTATTACTCAAAAATAGTAAATTACTCAACTTAACAAATACCGAAGTCTATAATAGTACATAACAATTACTCAAAAATAGTAAAGAGTGATTGATCTGAGGTCACCAGTATCTAGAGTCAAAAGCTAAATTGAAAACTAACAATAGGCAATGAACACTGAACATTGAAAATAAAAGTAGCTAAAGAAATCAACATCAAAAGAGCATCAAGAAGATAGTTCCATGGACTGGTCCTATTCATCCATCTGTTGCATGAAGCCATTAGGACCATCAGTGAGAGCATCACTATCTAAGTTAGAGAGATAAGATAAGATAAGATAATTTTATTAATGTCCAACAAATGACCACAAAAGCAGGTCAATGGGACCACGATAACAATACAAAGTGGGAACCCAAAAGTAGCTACTGTAAAAAGTTAAAAGCATAACTCAAACCTAACCCTAACTCCATAAATAAAGACTTGATCCCAGAGAGATATACAAAGAGATATGAAGAGAGTTGATCTAGAAAATATATAAAGAGAGTGGATTCGAGAGCTGTAATACAGAAATAGTGAAACTGTCATTGTCATGGGACTCTAGAAGATAGGAAGCATCTCTCCTACCATCCAAGGTCGACTGAACGAAGGTCAAAAAAGTACTCTGTCTGGAGGAAGAGCTAGAAGAGGAGCTACAATGGGTATTGTGTCACTGCCTAAAGGAGGGAGCCTAATGTTGTTTCCTGGATGAGGTCGTGACTGGCCCTGTCTCTAGTGTTGGTCAAAGGTGGAGGTGGACTGTCATGTCCTAACTAAGCAGTCAAGGACAGTTCCATCATCTGTCTGTCTCTTGCTGCCCCTAGATGAAGGAAGCACCACAAAGAAGGAAGTGATACTCTAACTAGAGACTGGTCTCAACTGAGAATGTCATTGGAGGGTGAAAGAGCAAAGCAAGAGGGAGTCCTACAAGTATAAGGCCAGACATCTTTGATCGAGGTATCACAAGAATATAGTCAAAGTTTGAAGCTCTGTGAGAAGAAAGTCCATGAAAAGACAATGAACCCTCCCACGGATCTCATAGTAAATAGGGCACTAAAAGATGAAGTACTCCTCGGCCTCAACCTCTTGGACGTGACATACCTGGCAGATCCTGTCTAACCGATCAAGCTGGTGATCTGTCAAAGTTTTATAGATTTACATATCATACTGGAGTTCATCATTATGATATTGAGCCAATCTATGAACTCACTCATTGTAATGGACTTCATGAATTGCCCCAAAGAGGACCAGTGTTAGTTAATGGGGAAATGGAGTTGGATTGAAGCCAAACTTGGTCTCTAAAGGTTTCAAGTAAATCTCAACTTGGTTTTTCGGTTACAAGCTCAAAAGGTGACCCGATTTACTACTTCTAAGAAACGAGGGTTTTAAACTTTTACATTTTAAACCGACTAATGGAATAGAAATCGGAATGAGAAAAATAGAGGAAGAGAATACCTAAAAATCTTACGGCCGCCAAATACTATGATGATCTTTCCTCATAGTAACAATTTTGAGCAAAATCCATGGAGTTCTAAGTGAGATCGATTTTCCCCAATGAAGCTAGTGCGCCCCTCTCCTGCAAAACAAACAACCGGAAGTTAGATTTGATTCACAAATAGAGAAACAATGTAATGCAAGACAACTCAAAGGCATCATAATGATCACAAGATGCAAGAGAAAAAACCCTGAGTTGAAGATCGAATTTAGAGAGAGATAGAGTCTCCTCACAAAACGCCCTCCACCAAATCACTACCCTGCAAATACAACACATACTCTGCAAATATGGTATGGAAATAGCATAAATATACTCAAATGTCTAAGAGAATCGATTTCCAATCAAGGATGAGAGCAATCAACAAAGAAAACACAAGATCTCTTCAAAAGTTCTTCTCTATTTCCGAATATCCAAGAGCCAAAAAACCCTTGCCTTACCCTTGCTCTTCTTTATCGGGGCTAGAGCCTCCTCATCCACAATTTGTGGGGCACTGCTGGATGAGCCTGATCATTGACCCATGCAGGTCTCCTCCTGCACAAAGTCATCCCAAAGTCTCTTCCAATCAGGGAGCTTCTCCCTAGCCACAACACCTTTGACAAAGGTGTCCCATAGCTTAGAGAAGCCATTGAGAGCTATCCGAACTCGCTCCTCATCCTCAGTCTTAGAGCCAACAGCTCCAAGCTCCTCCTTGGTCTGTGTGATCCTTGTGAGATAAGGCACCACTACTTCTCCCTTGGCCATCTTGGTGCTACGCATCCTCTCTTGCAACATTATCTTCCAATTTTCATTCTTGCTTTGGTACAGACTTTCCAAAGTTGTCCATCTCTGATGCGGTCTTCTTCCCGAAAAGGTGAGGGACTATGTGGTCCTTCACCCCATCCAAGATGATCAACATGGCTCTGGAATCAATCTTTTTCCAGGCTATTAATCTGTCCGATCTGTGGGTGCAACCTTCGTGGAGTCAATGTGCTCCTCTGCATCACTGACATCCAGGATCCTTGTGATCCTTTCTTTCTATGTAGGAAAGTTCTAAGCACCCTAGAGTCAATCCTCAACTCTCAATTGCACGGCCATACTGAAGTGTACCTGTCAAACCCTAGATCTGCAATCTAGGTTTGTGTCTTCAAATAGATCTGCCCTTGAACTATCACTACTGCTGCAAATCTCTCAGCTTTAGCTCACCAGAGCTCTGATACCATGTAAATTTTAAACTAGGGCTAAACAGTGTATTCAAAATGTCCACTGATAACCACACATGAATATCTTTTACAAGTATGCAGCGGAAAATAAAGTACTGAGAAATATTTCACAACATCACATCAGAATATAGACACTATTATTTTGGGCATGGAAACCCCCGCAAAAACCCAAGATGGGAAAACCAGTGCAGCAATCAAATATGGATTTTATTATTGAGAAAATATGGGACTTTTACAATCAATTGCTAATCACCCAAACCTGGCGAAATAGCACCCAGCAGAATCACTAGACAACCCCAGCAAACCCAGCACACCCTCTGCGTGACTGTACGACCAACAGTACAACCTCCACACGTGGTTGTACGGATCTGTACGGCTATACGGTTGTTGTACGAAATCCGTATTGTCTGTACGGTAACTGTACAGAATTCCGTACGATATGTACGACCTCCTTTGCAGCTGCTAGTTGTGCGATATGTATGGCCCTCGTCTCTCCTGGAAGCTCGGTGATTCAGTCGGTTAGCGCCTCCACCTTCTCTGCAAATCCTCCGTCTGACTTTCTCTCTCTGTTTGTATTATGTCTGTGTTGGAATACAACAACTGTGTCCTCTCCACCAATTGACCTTTCTTTTATAACTTTATGCTAAGCAAAAACCCTAATCTCACTTTCACTTTATAAAAAGTGTTTCATAAAGTGAATTAATAATTAAGTCACTTTAATTTCTTTTTCCAAAGTAAACTTAGGAAAAATAAATTAAATACAATTGACTTCCTAATTTAAGTCTTCTACATGCAAGGACACATGCATGCATGAAGACCTTCCTTGTTGCCACTTTCTAACACTATATGGACTCAAGCAAGCACTCCATGCTTGGTATGGACAAATAGACGAATACTTGGAAATGAGAAGTTAATTGCATCATGTAAGAAGAAGATTTCCTCTGAGTTTGAAATGAAAGATCTTGGATTGATGCATTACTTCTTGGGATAAGAAGTATGTCAGAGGCAGAAGGAAATTTTCTTAAGTCAAGGAAAACACACCATCGATATACTGAAGAGATTCAGAATGTTGGACTGCAAGTCCATGGCTACTCTAATGGATGCAAACCTGAAGAAGTTGACGGACTCAGCTTCATACTTCGACTTGATTGATCCCACCATGTATCGCCAGTTGATTGGATTGCTGATGCATCTAACGAACACCAAACCAGATATATGATTTGTTGTGAATACTCTCAGCCAGTTCATGAGTGAGTCGACGCAGATTCACTAGACTACCGCAAAACATGTACTCAGATATTTGCATGGCACCGTGGGATATGGATTGAGATATGATTCAAAATGTGACTTGATATTGCAAGGTTTTTCAAATTCAAATTGAGTCGGATGCACTGCAGATAGGAAGAGTACTTCTGGATGTTGCTTCAATTTGGGTTTTGCAGTTATTTCCTAGTGCAGTAGGAAGAAGACCCTAGTAGCACTCAGTACAGCAGAGGCCAAGTATATGGATGCTAGCACAGCAGTTCGAGAAGCAGTCTGGCCTCGAAAACTCCTTATAGGATTGTTTGGTCAGATTCCAGGACCAACTACGATTCACTGTGATAACCAAAGTTGTATACAAATGTCAGTGAATCTCGTGTTTCACAATAAGTCAAAGCATATAGAAATTCGATATCACTTCATTCGTGATATGGTGCAGAAGGGTGTAGTCGAGCTACAGTACGTGCCGACAATGACCAGACTACAGATATTCTTACCAAGCCTCTTCCCATGACAAAGTTTGAATACTTTCATGGAAAACTTGGAGTAGAAGAAAATGTATCCCTCCTTGAGAGGGAAAGATGATTCAAATGTCTACCTTGCTTCTACACTGATGCCTCTACCCGTTATGGTTCTTAGCCTGTTATGGGAGAAATCCCATCGGCATTTGAGACGGGTAGGTAATAGATGGTCAAGTACACTGGTGCCTCTACTTGTTCTAGTTCTCAGCCTGGTATGGGAGAAACCCCATCAGCAATAGAGACGAACAAGTAGTAGATGGTCGTGTACACTAGTACCTCTACTCACCCTAGTTCTCAACCTGGTATGGGAGAAATCCCATCAGCATTTGAGACAAACAAGTAGTAGATGGTCGAGTGAAGCATGTCCTGGTTCTCGATTAGAGACAGACTTATAGTAGATGAGATGTTGATTGTTATACTCTCTGATAGACTGTGTAGAGCTGCAGAGCTGATGGATCCATCGATGGACTGAGTGGATCAGATACATGATGATACCTCTCAATGGACTAAGACTGTGTTGACAACCTTCAGTATGTATAGATAATTGGGACAAATGAGATCCAGATGTTCGTGATGTTGATGATGACCATGACCAAAGAATACGTTCCTTGTTGAGAGGGAGTGTTGGATTTTGTGCAACTTCGGAAGTTATTATTATTGTAATTTTATTATATTGTTTTGTACCTCCTATGGGAGTTCATACTAATGTAATCATTCATGTAAACCCTTGAAAGAATCAATGTAAACCTTGGGGAAGTTTAGAATTAAAATAAAATTATTTTTACTATTTTTATTTTCCCTCGAGGCAAGTGTTATCACATATATAGTAGCCGGGCTACCATATTCTATTTTTCAGACACAGTACATTTTTCAACCAGATCTCTTACATATGGGATGCTGAGATGAGCAGTTTTGACGAATCATTATTGTATTGGTGGACTATTGTACTCTCCCATGTCAAGACTGAGTCTCAGGACACTCAGATCTAATGACCGATGTAGCCATTTAGTCATTACAGAGCAGTTATGGATGCCCAGTTTTATATCAGTGCTTTCTCATTGGACAGATGATGTTTCAGATGGATTATGTGCATGATTATGACTCAGCTTTTATTATGTTGTGTTATGGTTATCATTGCTCTTATACTCATCTTTGTGACATGTATTAACATGTAGTGTCATGATCTGATGGTCATAATTATATGGACTTGGATGTATTTGTATTTATGTATTGATGTCCCTACTCTGACTTTGAAGTTCTTGATCTATACTCATTGGTTTTACCCTCCTTAGGGAGAATAGAGGTAGACATTCCCACCATTATTTTGGCTTGCTAGTGTTGGCTTCATCATTCATTGTCTCCACCCATCCATTACCTTCCAGTTTAGTTTTCAACCCGACTGACTTCTTGACTTATGGCATGGAGGACCTTTTCCCCCGCTAGAACCTTTGTTGGACAAGCCTCCTTGTTCATATTGTGTCTCGGCTCTGAGTTGGTGACAGAACTTGCCTTTGGTAAGTTGGATTGTATGCCTAAATCATTCTAGTCGGTTGTCCCGATGTTTGGCACTGTGCAGAACTCCCCCTGGTCACTTGAGATGTTGTTGGCTAAAACTGAAAGCTCATGTACTACCTGCATTGGAAATATTATATATGCGCCCATGGAAAATAAAAATGCTAAAGCTATGTTTCTTAACATATGTGAAAAAGGGCAAGAGCAATGAAATGCTAAAATACCCCTTGAAGGGTATAAGAAAAGGTCCAAAAACCAATGGTTAAAATATGCTATATCCAAGTATTCCTGACCTTATAAATGTAAATATGTCCCGGATGAAATCTGCGATTAGCTGTGCTTTTAAGCACTGGTGAAGTCCTAAAAGGGTCATATAGGCCAAAAAGGCCATGGAAATAAAATTGGTGATCCTAATGAACCTGGATCAAACTTGATGTAGTCATGATGCCTAAGTTGAATAAGCACTCTCTAAACAACTCAACCATTTGTGAGACACTGCCATTCCTTGTGTTGTTGTTTGTCCAACATTGGTTTTAGTGAGTTTTTCCTTTCCATATCCAAACTGTCATGATGTTAAGTAAGAAGTCATCATTTGCCCTAGCCTAGTAAATTTCATCCTTCACCCTTCACTAGCAAATTGACTACAACTATGAAGTGAGTATAGTCCTGAAAGTCTAGTCTGAGTAATAATAAATAAAGCCTTATATATGTATTTGGTTGATGTATCGCCAGCGAAATGATTGCTACTTGTTGTGATTGTTGCTTAAATGATTTGTAGAGCATGTCTTAGCCTTGTAGCACTTGCAGCAGATGGATGATAGTCTAAGTTATATTATTGGTATCTGATCATTTACAGATGGTTATATTGTCTATTGGATATGGTTGATGATCAGGTAGAGACCTGAGAGGGGTATGAGTATACACCCTAGATGGATTTGGACTCTCCGAGTCTAATGAGACAGTTTATTTTCAGTTCCGGGCACTTGCAGAGATGATCAGGCTCATTTTACCTTTCTAATGCAGTTTTGCTTCACAGGATGATGTGTCTGAGTAAGGAGATGTTTTATTTGGATCTCCTAGGGTGTTGTATGGAACATAGGGGTACAACCACTTGTTTGTACCATAGTACCCCCATCCCAGAGAGCCTGGTGGGCTCAGTTTGACAACGCAAGCACCCTAGGAGGATGTTTTGGCAGGTTCACGTTTCCCGAGGCAGATTAAAAAATGATTAAATGGCTATGGAAGAAATCGATTTGGGCTACTAAGGCAAGGAAATGACATGGGATGAGTCATGATGATGAGAGTGATGTCCTACACACCTTCTCCAACAGTTGCAGCACCTAATTGGGCCCACACCTATTTTTTGGGCATTTTATATTATTTTCTGGAGCTTTTGGGAGGCTCACGATTTCCTCAAGGAGGCACAAAGTCAAAGAATTAAAATATTATATTATTTTATTGTGCCATGGGGATACCCAGAGGAAGTTAGTCAACATTCCATGGACCCACCATGTGCTTCATTTATTTCTTGTTGAGTGGGGTACCCTCTTTATGGGTGATTTAGTCCACTTTGGTACTTTATGGTTATATTGATCCATGTATTGTATGTTGAGCTCATCTCAACCATTGATTAGAATATTTTATCTTTTAATCTTAGCCACTCATTTTGAAAGTGGTTAGGATTCAGTTATAATTGTGGTTCTCTCATTTCTATTTAAAGGAGAGAGCTTCTCATTTGTAAGGGGTCTTTGGCTCTTGGATCTGAATAATAGAAAGATTTTTCTGTGGATATTTCTGGATTTGCTTTGTATCT
>LPNX010465158.1:288165-337553 GCA_001517045.1 Pseudotsuga menziesii | reverse complement strand
AGTCTAGGCAGTCTTGGTTCCACCCCCTTAGTTGCTTGCCCCTCTACCATCCATCCTGGATCCACCTCACACAGGCAACTACAAGGTTGGTGATAACAACAAGTCAGCCAAGTCAGTTAGACAAGTCGGCCCAGTTAGGGAAAAAGTCACTTTTGTAAAGTGTATAAAGCGCCAAATACTCACTAACTCAGCACAAGCAAGTTTGCCTACTCAGTGATCAAGGAGGATCTCCACAGTTAAAGAATACAGAAGATTTTCATTATCACCAAAGGTATTCAATCGACGAAGCACCTGCAGAGAGCTTTCTAATGCAATTTGAACGGGGTCAAATGGACTTCGTTTGTGAAAGATTGCTTGTTGAAATTACGAACAAAAAGGGGGCTCTTCCCCTTTCCAACAAAGAGTTCACAAGACATATTGAACAAGTGTTTTTACACATCAAAGTTGAAGGTTCAATGGAACTTAGTAAAAAGGGACAGAAACTAATTAATTCTTAAGGGAGCATAAAAATGCTCATGTATTTTCATTTAATTTGTAAAAAGGAAATTAAAAAAAAGGTGTGAGAATCCACCTCACCCTTACTTTCCTAGTCTTAAGGGAGTGTTGAGATCTTTATGGAAATGTTGAGATCTTCATGGAGAAAGTTGAGATCATTTCTCCACCTATCCCTTGATGTGTCCCCAAATCCTAATTTAGAGGATCATGAGAGAGATATTCTCCTTCATGTGTGTAACTAGCTCTTATCTATGGAGGGCTATAAAATCCTCTCATGAGGAAAGGGAGGTAGAGACTCGAGAGTATTCTTTGAAATCTTTTCTTTATATTGGAGAGAATAAGCAAGGAGGTCTTGCTTGTGCAATTTCATGTGACAGCCTTAAGAGAAGGCTACCCAAGATGGGAGAGAATCCCACATGATTCTGTCCATGTAAAATGCATGCATATTTTGAAGGAGAAGCATGCATATTTTGAAGGAGAATTAATAAGAACGGTTCGGAGTTTTGACGAACCCAGAGACATAGTCAGGAGGACTAACGAACTCCGTTGCCATTTGGTTGTTGTCATTTGGTATGCGTATATTTGATTATGTTCTCACTTTGTTAAGTAACGATGTCATTTCAAGTTACACGCATAATTTTGTTCAATTGCTTATGTTTTATGATGAATAAGAATGCTCCTGTTTCACAAGCAAATAAGTGTCAGTAAAAGATCTTTTGTTGAGATTTTTTAATAGAGAAAGTTCTCAATTAAATTTTCAGATCACTCAAGGAGAAGTCCGCAGCACCAGAGAGAAGCAAAGTTTTCTTGGGTTTTCTCTTAGAGAAATTTTCTTCTCTCTCTCACATTCTTGTATTATGTTCTCGGAAGTTCTCATCTCTATACGAAGGTTGTTGGGTTTTTCCCGATTGGGTTTCCCAGGATAAACTCTTGTGTTCTTTGTTTATGCGCTTTATCTTTCTTCTAGAGATCCTATTGTTTATTAGCAATAAAGTCATACTGTTATAATCTTGTAAAACTAACAAGGAATTCATACATTGGAATAGTAGCAAGACCATATGCCGGTACTATTAAATCAGCTAAACTTAGATGAAGAAAAAAAAGCATAAGAGAGCCCCATCAAAAGGTCAGTACAAGATCCAAGTGAGTATGAAGGTAAGTCCCCTGAACACTCTGTTTGTAATGCTTTTAAAGAGATATGTTTATCAGGAATAGAAGATAAGAGAAAATTTGAATTCATAGAATGTAATACTTCAGAATGTGATGAAAATCCTCGTTCTCAGATAAGTGATAGAAATTTAGCAAATACTATGGTTCTAGAAGAATATCAAATAGACAATGAAATTACTAATGTTTCGCAAGAAATGAAAAATCTTTGTGAACAAAACCAGGTATTGCAAGAGAAATTGGACAAATCTGAGAAAAGGAATTAAGAAGAATTTGAGAAGGCCACACAGACTATAATTGATCTAAAACTCCAAGTCGAAGAAGCTACCAAAATCAAAGAAACCATATCCAACTCTTTGAAAGATAAAATTGAGAAGTCAGCTATAGAAAATGAAAAGCAATCATAAGAAATTGTCAAGCTCAAAAGACAGCTAGAAGATAAGGAGAAAAAATTGAACTGCAAGCTACAAGGAAAAGACAATGAGATAAGTATCTACAAGACTAAAGAAATATTGTCAGAGAAATTAAGAAGAAAACAAGAACTTGAAATCAAATCCTTGAAGGTATAGTTACGAAAGGTGTCTGACAAACTTTGAATTTGAAAAGGAGCTCTCAAAACTTAGAAAGGAGAATCATGTGCTAAAAGGTCAACTGCAAAAATACCATGAGGATGATCAAAATTCAAAAGGACAGATGGAAGACAATATCGTTGATCTGAACAGACAGGTAGAAGAAGTCAAGAAAATTGAAGAAGATCAAACGAGACAACTCCAAGAAAAGACAGAAAATTGTCAAAAGCAAGAATTGAAGATCCTCTCTCTAAAGGAAGATCTAGACAAAACAATTGCTCAATTAAAGACAAATTCAAAGATAGAGAAGAACATTGAAGAAATTAAAAGATCTATGGAAAAAGAAGAAAAGACTAACACTTATACACGTATTCTCAGAAGATCCCATGATCAGCAAGAATCAAGAGAAGGTACATCACAAAGAAGATTATTTTCTCAGAGATACCCTATGATGTTCAATGGCTACTGTTACAAGTGCAATAACTATGGTCACAAAGCCATCCATTGCAGAGCTCATGAAAAATCACACCAAGAAGAAATCAAGGTGGGTTTTTCGTTCAATGTTACAATTGCTATCATTATGGTCATTTCGCAAAACATTGCAGGATGCAGGGACGAGTTAAAGTTTGGAGAAGAAAGAAAGTTCAACCAAATGGCATGAACAGCCATCAGCCTACTAAAGTATGGAGAAGAAAGTCAGTAGATTGCCCCATTGAACAAAACAGAAATAATGAAAATTTTGGGAAAAACCCATACTATGTTGAAGAGTATCAAATGTACCTGATTACTAGCAGATGAATTCAAATCAACAAAAGTATCCTTGTGACAGAATAAAAGTTCATCAAAATATCAACAGTGTCTAATGATAGGAGGAGCAGTATTTCCAAAGGAATTTGTTATTGCCATTAATGCAAACAGGAAGAAAAGTTGACAAAAGAAGAGAAGTTGATGACAGGGGGAGCAGTATTGTCAAAGGATGTTCCCTTTTCCATTGATGCTAAAGGGGGATAGAGGTTTTGTTGAAAGGGGGATCTTTTTCTGAAGAGGAGTTATGGTGTTGTCATCAAATGACAAAGGGGGAGATTGTTGATTAAGTTGTCATTGATGCCAACGGTGTCTGGTCATTGATGCCAATTGTTAAGTCCTTGGTGCCCCTTATGGAGCCCCTGAGGGTTAGAGTTTAGTTTGTAGTTGTTTGTGTTAGAGGAGCCCTTTTGACCTTGTCCAAGCCCAAGCTTAAAGCCCTTGGAGGCCTTGGAACAGTGGCAAAAGCCCTGGTTACCCATTGACTTGGTCAAGTGCCCCTAAGGTGTGTCTTGGTCCCATTTGAGTCCATTGTCGAGTTCCTTGATCCTAGTTGATCTTTGGCTACTGGTCTTTGTGCTGCTTGTTATGCTTGTACTTGTTTTGGTCTCTTAATTGGTTGTTGGATGGATGACGTGGCTCATGTGTGTATGTCCCTTGATGTGTTGATGGTGGATCCCATTGCTTGCATTGGATGGTCTTGAGGTTGTTGAGTTCCTGTGGGGTCTTTAAACCCACAAGCTTAGATCTTGATCCTCTTGCATGTGGAGACTTGGGTCTTGGAACCCACACTTATGGTGGTATGTTGGAACTCCTTCTTATGGGGTCCATGGTGTCCTTGGAAGTTAGGGTCTTGAACCCACACATATGGTGGTTTGATGGCCCTTGGAAGCTATATGGTCATTGGCATGTTGTAGCATTGTGATCATGGATATGAATCCCATAAGGTGTTGCAAACTAGTGGTGAGGTCTTTGTACCACTCTTTTGGGGTGTTGGTACTCTTATGGTAATGACGATACATAGTGGAACCATTGGATATGTTTTTAATGATATGGAGACCTTGAATATGATGATGAATTCTTGAAAAAGTCGTTGTTCCCACTTGATTGGTGGTGTTGGGGTCCTTGATACCCTTGATATGATGAGTATATGCTGGAGCCATCGTCCTTGTTGATGTGAAGTCTATGGATGTGAAGACCATTGAATTCCTCATGCCTTTAATGATGCCCATTGAAGCCTTTGACCTTGGAACTTATGCATAAGGTAACATGGTCTTTGGCACCTTTATGTGTGGAGTCTTGATGTCCTGTACAAATTGAAGAATTTAAGAATATTGGACCAAGTAATTGCAAATAATCCCATCATAGGGAGATAGTCCTCGTCAATCCCTTTGAATAGATATGTGGAGTGTCTCCTAACTCCTCACGATTGAAGAGATTTGAATTTTTAAAGTTGTCAAGACAAATTTACCTCATCTTTTGGGTCAGCTGACCAAACAAAAAGTAATTACTTTATTAATTATTAATTTGCTATTTACATGTCGACATAGTCAATTAAAAATTGAATTTTTGTGTATAAATAGAAGATCAAACATTTCATTTATTCATGAATCAAGTCTCTCTTTGGTATTTCACAACTCTTGGAAAAAAGTGTGAAACTTTGTGGAGGAGAAATTTTTGGATTGAAGAGATTCACTAAAATTGACATAATTTTCTCATAGGGAATCAAAATTACAAAATTCTTGGCTCGTTGGAAAGCTTGTTGCGAGGGCTATGTGATGACATTATCTAGAGTTTCTTTTGGTTTGTCTATTGTTTCTTCATCTTGTGATCTTCAAAAAGGTATGGTTCATACCTCTGGGTTTCTCTTGTGATGGCACATGTCTCTCATGGATAGTGTTCATCTTTGATCTTAGTATGTGAGCCTCTATATTGGTATATCTCTTTGAATTCATTGAATATGTTATGAAGGATATGGTGATGGTTATCTTGGAATATATCTTGATGTGATCTTGATATAGATCTTGATTATTATCTTGGATATTGTTGAATTAGATCTTGGTGTTTATATTGACTGTTGTATTGAATGAAACGCTGACATTGGAGTTGGACGGTTATTGACTGTTAATGACAACCTTTGATAGTATTGTACACAAGCAGCTTGGTACAGGTTGGTCCAATTGAGTAGGATTGGCACGGGTTTCCTTCTGTGAAGTTGGTCCAACTCACACTGGATGAGTTGTATGGACAATTGGTTTGACTCAGGTGGACTAAGTTTGGTGTGTAGTTGGTTGGCCTCATATTGACTGAGTCAGATGATGTGAGCAACAGATTAATTAGACAGATTGTTTTGCAAAGGTTATTGGTACATGTGTGGTGCATTGGTCAATTGATGAGAAGTGGTCAGATGATGTGCAGTGACAGTTGATGAGCAGTGGTCAACAGTGATAGTTGTTGTGTAGTGTAGTACAGGTGTTAATTAGGAGGTCTGCAGGATCAGTGTTGTCATGGTTCAGCAGTTTCTATCTTCATATCAGGGTGGCATGACGAGGCAAGGAAATCTAGGGAGCTAGGGCTTCCTTCAGGTTGCAGCGTGTAAATCAAGGAGTTGTAGCCTCCTTCCAGTTGTAGCTGGAGAATTGAAGTCATTGTAACAAAGAGGTTGTTTCCTCCTTCCAGTTGTGGCTGGAAAACTAATATTATAAGGCTTTCGTGGCTTTCCCCCCATGACTTGGGTTTCCACGTAAAAATCTTATGTATTGTGTTTTTCTATGCTTCTTATGTGATGATGATATGATGATATGTGATGATGAGCTATAATTGTTGATATAATGACAACAACATACTCTGCATAGCATTGAATAAGATGTTGATGATTGTTATTATTGAAAAAGTAACAAAAGCTATACACGATCTTCACCCCCCCTCTCAATGTGCTCGGTGTGTCCAACAGAGAAACACCAAGGTTAAAATAAACAAGTAATAAATTAAGGATATGAGTCATTATGAAAGCATATAAGTAATATCTCATGCTAGAACATATTATCATGCAATAAACGATGCTAAGTAAAGAAGAAGGTTAGAGATATCACAACACTAGGGGGTGATGCTTTGTCTTTGGCTAAACATATCAAGTACCATGGACCATCTAGTGTTGTTGGAAGAATCTCTAACCAATGATCTATGGTGGAACCATAGATCTCATCAAGGAAAGGTTGATCAACATTCACCCCTTGCTGAAAGAGGAGTAACACATACAATTGTATGGATAAGTTCGTATGCAATCCATACGACTATACAGAATCACCTGTACAAAACCTACCTACATATTTCTACCTGTTTCCTGACTGCAACTTCTCTATTGTGCTCTAAACCTACTCACTGATGAACTAAGTCGCCTCCCAACAATACTTGTCAAAGTGTATGTGTGTCCTCACCCTCTATCTTGAGGGATGGTGCTAACTCCATCCCTCATCAAGCATGTCCCCACCATGCATCCAACCAAAAGGGGCCAAGTAAAACATCCTCCCCTAGTGAGATCAACAATATAACATCACCATGCAAAATATCACTAGGAATCATCCGTATGTCAAAGCAAATGCGTAAAAATAGCATCCAACCATAAGATGACCATCAATCTTGACCACCCCCCATAGAGAAGTAAGTCTCCACCAAAGATCTTTATCGAATACGCCACCATGAAGAAGAGAAGAAGCTACATGAAGATGTATCCCCCCAAGTCCATCCAATACTCCAAATTACCAAATTGAAAACACCCCCACAATGTGATGAAAATCACGATGTGAAACCTCATACAATATGAGGTGTAACAATACACAAGAGTAACTCTGGTCTAACTAGAGATACATTGGAAAATGCCATTACATGAGTCTCAATAGAAAATTAGTTTCTTTCGAGATAACTTTAATTGTCTCGACACCAACCATATTGTTTGTAACTTTGTATTAAAATGCAAACTTAATCATTACAACTCAAAAGTCAAATAATACATATGTTCAGCAATAATGATTATTGTTCCTTGTTAAACTTACTTGAGTGTGGCTTCAGCACTCTCAATGGTAACTCTATCATCAGTTGCATCTCGGTTTGGAAGTCCAAGATCAAAGTACTTTATATCCAAATCCAAATAAGGCAATAACAGCTGCAAAAACAATTCAAATACTAATTGTCAAAAGCCAATTTTGAAATTTATATAAAGCATGCAAAAAGTTTGTAATATTGGAGGAAATAAACAAGTACAATAAGTTCATAAAGATTATGAAAAGTATAAAAGAAAATTAAACATGATAATCTTTTGTTCTCATTATCAATCAATATTTTAAATTTTGCAACATGCAATTGTAAAAGTTGATCTAGGAGTAGCTACACGAAGTAGTTAAGCCCAACTGCCATCGTATCAAAAGTCCTCATTTAAAGTCTCGGACATGCAGACCAAGGGAGAATGCAAAATATGAACAAATGTGAATATTTAAGAGATGCTAATTAGTAATAGCATAAAATAGGACTAGGTGTAAAGCGGAGAATGATAAAAAGAATAAAGTTCAATAAAAGGGAGCTAAATTTGGTTTCTCATCTATTGTACTAAACTGATTTTCAAATGAACAACTTTTATAACAATCAAAATCAGTGTTACACCAAGTTTCCAGTACGCAAGAGCATGGGAGAGGGGAAATGCACATTGGGGACGTGCAAAGACACACCAAATTTTGGGGAAATTTTGGGGGCAGAGGGGCATCGAGGTCCCTAACATAGGGGGCCCTGTCTCTAAAATTATTAAAAAATAAAAAATATGAAATCCCAACATATTAATATATCAATTCCTCATCCCATCACCATTTACATACTAAATTGAAATTCACTAGTGTGCAATGTAAACATGATATTCAATTCATAATGGCTATTTTAAATTTTGAATACATGCACGTCTTCCATTATAACTTTGAAATCTGAATCATAGACATAAGCAGTAGATAAATTTAAAATGATAAATGATAAATATGAATCAAAGACATGTCACATAAACACATGTTACCAACTAGGTTGCACTAAGTTGGACTTTTAAGTGCCGCCAAAGATGAACAATTACTTGTTCAAATTCCGAGTTCAGAAGTCCATTCATGCCTTCCTAGGCCCCCTTTTATTTTTTTTAACATGTTCATACCCCACGGGGAATTGTAATAAAATGACTTAGCATGATGAAATTATGTAAGGTTTGGTTTTCCTAGGACTTAGTCATTAATGCATTATTCCAAGGTGTTTTTTCCTTGTTAATTATATATCGTTTTTTTTAACAAATTAATAATTTTCGTGTTTTTCACTCAAGCCTCCAAAGCTGGAATAATTGTCTTAGTGGTTAGGCCTTAGGAGGTTATTAAAACCTAATTTTTTCCGTTTTTCCAGGCTTATTTTTAATTTGTTAATTGTAAAATTTCTCTAAGTCATAAAAGTGGGACTAGGAGGTTGTTTTTGCCATGGGGATGCTCATTTTCTAACCCAGAGCACCCACTTAACTCCTAAACCCACTTTCCTAAGTTTTCGAGTAATTATTTATCTCCAAAATTAATTATTACTCGAAAAACCCAAAAAAAACCAAAAAATTGGATAAAGTGAAAAATTCAACAACTCATAAAAACTTGGAAACATGACGAAAATTGATTTCATGAGTTGGCAAAGGTAAATAGAATTATTCCTAAAGCATTACAAGTCACAAAAGGAAAGATTGAGTTGCTAAAACTCAAATAAGATTTTTTCTCATGAGTGGGGCGCATTTCCCAAGAAAGGGGGAGCATCTTTCAAGAAAGCGTGCATCTTTTGGAAGTGTTTCAAGTTTTGGGAAGGTGGATTTTAAGCCATTGGTTGTTTCCCATTGTGTAGCTCTTTCCAATGCAAGGCGTCTCTCTTTGGGCAAGTGTGCCCCCTCTTAGCCTGGCTTCATCTATTTAAGCAAGCACTCCCTCCATTATTGAGGATGGAATGAGAACCGAAAGGCTGCTTCATTTGTAATCATCTTGCTTATCATTATTGTGGAAATAAAGAGGCTTTAAAGGCATACTCGTGTATTGCATTAGAGTGTGGATGATTTTTATGGTTGTATGAGGTAAACCTGTATCAGTTTCATGCTTTGCTTCATCAAGTGTTATAACTGTCCTTGGTAGGATTTATGCTAATCAATAGAAAAGAATAACCAAGTTTGTTTACTTGTTTAGTTCTTTTATTTTCTTATGTGTAGAGATCAAGAAAGTGTATGTTTTACTTGCTTGTATGCATACTTTTCTAACCTCTTGTATAAGTGATACTGGATACAGCACTTTGTTTAAAGTTGTGTTCAAGCTGTGCAGGTAGATCTTGCTTGCTCCCACATCTTTACGCTCTTGTTGGAAGATCTAAATCCCTCCGCTCTCCACTTGAAAACTCCATTATCCAAAGTTTTCGTGCTTTGGAGCATTTTTTTCTCTCATTCCTTCTTTTATAAAGTTAAAATTATTCTAGTTACTATCTTCATGCTAGAAATAAAGAAAGTTATAAATTAAATTTTAAATATTTTATTTAGTATGAAGTTTTAAAGTAGATCTAAGTCTTTCAAGTCAAAATCTATTACAAATTGATCTATTTTTTAGTCTAGCTTTCAATCTAGTAAAAAGCCCATCTTTCGGTACTTGAAGCTAGCAAATATTTTTATGCTTTTAAATGTTTATTTGGCATCTTAGTGCTACAATTGGTCGCTGATTTCTGCAATTTGATAAACAGGCAAAAGGAAGTTCTGCCGAAATTTTGAAGATTCAAGCCATCCAGAGCCTACTTTTCTTTCGTACCTTTTCGTAAATTATCAAAAGCTTCTGAAAACTTGTAAACTTGCTGCTCTTACTATAAGGGACCACAAGTATCCTGAATCATTGTAATAGTCATTAATAAAAAGAAAAGCAAGTGGGCAGCCAAGTGCTCGCACCCAATCCCCCAAGGGGGAAACCTTGTCGTCTTTCTTTTTTGTATGGTTTGATTTCTTTAGAGTAGTTGCTTTTGTTTCTTAGTTAGATTTTCATTTGTATTTCTGATTACTTTTAAAATTAACAAATCCGACCGTGTTCCCGGAAAGGAGAGTATCAATATTGAGATTTTTAAACAACACACGTTTGATTTAAAATTCTTAAAATTAACAAGGCTTTAGTCCCTGTATGCTCTCGTGAACACTGCAGGCCGTTGGCTGGAACAGTGGGACAATCAGAAAGGGATTAGAGTGACTAGTAATTAGTCTTATCTTACAACTAATCCCCAAGCGAAAATCCGACGCTTTTTTCGATATCATTAAGAAGTGGGCAAAGAATTCAAATGAAGCGGAAACAACTAGAAAGTGACCCTAGGGACCTGTTAGGCTACATCCTTGTTGGTGTAGTGTTGAACACAACCCCACAACTCAATCTAGCCCACATGTCACTGTGAGAACCACTTTTAATCAAATCCGAACATATTCCTCGTACCCTTTGGGCATATTTGGAATTCCATCTCCCATAATAATCCAGACCATTACCACACTAATAAAATTGATCAACAATTAACCCACTCCCTAATCTACTCATTTAATAATCTTAAAATTTACCAACCGAGACAACTACAATACTTCTTTGAGACCATAGCAGCAACCCTTTAACATGAGCATTCTTTTCATTGGCACTGGTCTTTAATGTTTTCATGTTTAAATCAATTTCTACCGATGTCATGAATAGTGTTGTATTTTGAAGTTGTTTATTTAAATTTCATATTGTAGTAATATGTTGATTAAAGTTATTTCACCTTTACTCCTAGAACAGTTGTTTTTCCTTTCATAGATTAACAACCTTAGATTATTTTTATAGGGACCACCCCCCTTGGTTTTGCTAGGAGAGAGCCTAGACGGAGGAGTCAAGATAAGTGACAGCACTTGACTCTTACTTGCCCCCAAGGTCGCACCCAATGGCTTGAAGATTTATGCCACGTGACCCGAGGTGCGAATTATGCATCAACAACACCTACAAATAAAGAGTGATGAGTCAAAGACTCAATATGAGTTCATCAATGACAATGAATAAAACTAAAAGTAGCAAAAAAAAAATCATCAAAAGAGCATCAAGGAGATAGTTCCATGCACTAGTCTTCCTTATGCATCTGTTGCATGAAGTCACCATCTATGGGAGTGTCACCAACTAAGAGTCACTCTCAATCTCAACCTCAACCTCAAGAATGATTTATTTTTAGGTTTTTTTTGTGTTTTTTTTGTTTTTCATAAAAAAATTAAAAATTCAGGGGGGCTTATAGACTCTGGGCGTCCCCTATTTTCGGGAGGGGTATCTACAAGCCCCCCTCTCTAGGAAACTCCTAGTATGTTTCCCCATGTTTCTCGAAAAATGGGGTGCAAAGAAACATTTCCCAAGGCGTCCCCAAGCCCCCGAAGCATGGAAAACGATGGGAGCATGCCCTCAACCTTGGCGGACACATCCCTGTGGAACACTGTCAAAATGTGATTTTTATAAATAGTGGTATAAAGCTAGTATCCTCACTTTAGACACCTTGAGTCTACTTGATAATATAAGATAAGATATTTTATTAATGCCCAACAAATGACCACAAATTGGTCAATGGGACTTCTAAGAACTTCTAGAAACATATAAAGTGGGAGTGTTAAAGCACCTCCTATAAAACCATGATATAAGCATCTATTTTGTGCTCAAAAGAATCCAAAACCTAAGTTCTAACAGCATGGAGAACTGATGAAAAAAAAACAATGATGTAGATACATGCAAGTGCAGTAGAGAACCGAAGACCAAGAACCATAATCCCTCCAAGGGTTGTGTCTTGCCTGGGGGGTAATCAACATCCCCTAATTCTAATCGTACTTCTAGACACCCAACCCAACTATCAATGATTCTCTTTCATATAGCCAAAACACAGTGGAAGAAAAACCACCAGAAAATTCCAAACTCCTAGACTATGATTCTTTTGGTTGTAGCATCATACAAGAAGAGTTTTCAAAAATGAAATAAGCAATGGGCCTTCTGGCTTTTCAACCAAACACCAATTTGATATGGCTAGTAAAGAGTTGTCAATTGAAGATCTCCAAGAAGCTATGAAGCAGGTTTTCTAGTCTGACGAAGTGAAGGGAACCACAGAGATAGATGCCAAGGAAAAATACACTATTTCTTCAAATAATTGACCACCAAATGCAAAGAACATAAGGCACCACCGATAGTTGGGTTCTAACTTCAACCTACTTCATCGTATATGCCAAAGAAGGCATGTACTTACACTTGCAAAAGGATTTAGGTTGAGACCTCCATCTATTCCACCAATAGGTTGCATGGTAGTGACACTGGCCAAGATTTTGAATATTTAACACAAATCTCAGGGACAATCCTATCATCAAATCAGCAACAGACATACTAGAAAATGAGCAAATATACTTTCTCTATTTACTAAATGCAATTGGATAAAAATATTTATAAGAGTTACAAATTAAAAGCCTTGGGGATGGCATGTCGAATCCTCTTAGTGGTGTGGGAGAGTTTACATCTACGACGTGTTTAAATCTGAAGAAGCGGCTCAAGGCATGTTGTTGAATGGGACTTGAATAATTACATGCACCACAACTTATGTTCTGATCCTAACAAGGTAAATGTATACATGAGTACACACCACAACATCTACATTGCCATTGGATCAAGCACCCACAAATGTCAAACATCTATAAGGTGTGTATGGACAAAAATTATAGAACCTTTAGGTCGGATGTTGGTGTGTATGTGATAAAAATTAGTCACAAGAATCGTAGTTTAAACTATAATTTTTCAATTTAAATCGAAATTAAAGCCCAAACGATTGATTTAAACTTTTCCGAGTTTGACTCAATCAACGCGAGTCAAACTCGCGATTTAAACCTCCATCCCAATTTTAACTCGCAATTTTTTGGTCCACACGCCTAGGAAAAGCATATATGCCCAATTTCGACTATCTTTGCTCATTTTATTGTTTGTTGTAGGAATTTTTTTCAGCTAGAAGTCTTTTTCTCTTGCTGGTGTGAAGGAACAGTGACCAAATCATCTACAAAGAGGCTACCTAGGCAGGATTTAACTCAACCAGACTTCCTTACTTAGCAAATTCAAAATGTGTAAATATATTTTTCGTATTTGTCGATTTTTTCTTATCCATATCAAACTCTTCGCTCTTTTTCCTTGCCGATTTATTGCCAATTCCGATTCTGGTGACAGTTGAATTTTTACCTAGGAAGTGTTTGTCCACTCATGCCTTGGGGTGGACAAAGACACTTCAAAAGTGGTCCCTAGCCTAATTAAAAAGGTGAGATTGACTTTATTTTTATAAAGTGACCTTTTTAATGTGAGATTGAGTTTAAATTTTAAAAGTGACTTTATGAGTATTAAATGTGGGTGTGCATTAAATTCTCAATTATTAATTAAAAGTGATTTTTAATGAAGAAATTAGATGGGCCCTAGATCTCATCTAGTTGGCTTTTAATCTAAGCCATTGATCTTGTTATCACATGTACATTTTCAACCAGGCTTCCATGATGCAGCATGCAAACTTGTCTCTTTTTCTATTTCAGGCTACTTTTACATGGGGTATCAGTATGGATCTTTACAGCTTCATTCCGCTTCATAGCCTTGTTCTTGATATTTTCCTTGCCAGAACTGAGATTCAGGAGTCCATTGAGATGATTTTGGTGATGATCTAGTTCGTTAGAGCAGAGCAGCAGATTAGGAGTTTGTACACACAGTCACAAAGGGGCTTATCAATTGGAGACAGGTATACATGGTGAGATCAAGTATATTTCCTTGGTTTAGTTTTGCTCTGTGATGTGTCTCAGACACTTGTGCTTGTTATGTTAGGATGATTATGGTGACCTATGCTTATATGTTTTATATTGTTCTAACCTGTGTTATGATTGATCAAGGAATTCAATGTGAAGATTGTTGCCCATGCCATGCTCAAACAAAGTGTAAACCTTAGTGCTAGGTTGGTTCCATATCATCTGTGCTCGTCCATTCAAATTCATTCATCTTTGTTTTTACCCCATGACTAAGACTGATAGAGACTTGTGAGATTGAAGACTCTTTCCCCATTATGACCACTATGTATGATAGACTCCATGTTGCTATGTGTCTCGGGCTATGAAGAATGTGTCTTGGCCAGTGTGGCTGGGTTCATAGGGTTGTCTCCTTAAGTCCTCAAAACAAGTGCTCCACCATAACAGTGTTGCTAAACACTAAAGCATCGGAACGCATAAAAGCTATATCTAAATGATGCAAAAGTATAAAATATTGAAAAAAGGTAGTCAGTGGCCAAGAGGTTGAGCACTCATTCCTTGTATAGTGTAAGGCTCAATTTGCCCTCCACAGGGGCTCCAAGGAGAGGCGAACCCGTCGGGGCAATGGACTGCTCACTGGCAGCAGGTCTAAGCCTTAGTCATTTACTAGAAGCCCAGAAGGCTTTCCAAGGCGCCTACTCTTGTAGGTTGGCTACCATCTTATGAATTGTGAAAAGTATTGAAAAGGTCAATGGTCAAAGGATGAGCACTTACTCTTTGTATAGTGTTCGGCTCAACGGTCCACATAGGGCCACAAGGTGAGAATAGTCTAGAAAGAATGGGTCTTTGTCAATACTGGAGCCCAAAAGACTTCCAAGGCACCTGCCTTTGAAGGTTGGCCTATATTTGCAATAAAGTTGCAAAGGAAAACTTGCTAGAGTCTGAGGGAATCATACCCAAGTACTTCACCCATATATGAGGCACCTCCATCCCCTATTGCTATATGTCATGCATATGTCACCTTGGTAGATTATATTGGTTATCAGTCGGATAGATCACTGAGTCAAAGTCAATCAAATCATTTCTCATTTCCCTTAGCCTGGTTCCTCCATCATCACCCATCTATAGCACATTGATTACACTTTGTAAGTATGGCATGAGCAAGCAGATTTCCAAAAGACTCTAAGGTCTTTCAGAAGCAAAGGTATATTTTATTATTATTATTATTATTGGTCACCATGATTATGAATAATTGACTCAAGTTGGGTTTTGATATACACCATTGGAGCATGTCTTACCTTGGAATGTAGCAGGATCATAGTGGCATGTTATCTCACCTTGATTTTGGGGACTTTGACCCGGTCAACCCAGTTGACCAAGTCAATCACGTTACCCAAGGCAGTGACTCAAAAATACAACATGGTCTATATTTGTTCGAAACATGCCCACGACCAATACTGGAGTTTCAGTTTCAAGAATTTGGCCCCGGTTCTCTAGAAAAGTTATTATTATCACTTAATTATTGGCCAGATGATCATTTTTATTCCAGATGGCAGTATGTTTGGTTCTCCTAGAGTAGAGCAGTGTTCCAGGGGGTATGAGTAGTCACTTATACCATTCTCCTATGTCTCTAGATCATCCAGAGCAGTCACTTTGCCCCAGTTTGCATCCTGGAGTGAGTTATGATGGATTTATCAGTTTCAAGAGATTGTACCAGCAAAAAATGAACTAGAAATTCACTGAGAAAATCAATTTGGTCTCCTCGGTCCTGGGTCAGGGAAATGGCTTGGAACTTTGACAGACAATGTTTCTAGGCATCTCGGATAGTCCTCCAGTAGTTTTCAGTCAGTAGATGTCCGGATTATTTATTTATGGCTCAGCCAGTGAGGAAAGCCCCCCAAGGGGCACCCCCTCTAGTGGCTATCGATGTATTTCATTGTTATATCTTATATTATGAAGTTGTAAAGGGGCATAGGGTGAATTAAGCCCCTAGTGACCCCCTCCTATGATGTATCATGTCATATCTTATGTTATGTTTGTGACATTTCACTTTAGAGGGGCGTCCTTGAGCAAAGTGCGCCCCCTCTTTGACTTAGTCACTTGATCCATGTATTAGTTGAAATATTTTGATCTCCATCGTTGATGATGTTATAATTTCAACCGTTGGATGATAAATTGAGTTAGGGTTTATGTCTCTCTCAAACTATTTAAGAGAGGTGACCCCCCATTGTAATTTATGAGCTCTAGCACCGGAATTTTAATAAAGAGACTTTTGTCTGGGATTACTCTTTTGTGTATCTTGTGGATGTTTTGATGATCTGATGATTAGCACTGCTATTCTCCCATACTGAGCTTCATTCAGGATATATCTTGAATTTTTTCTTTACCCGTTTTATCTGCAGGAAAAGGAGGCACGCTATAAGAGAGAGGGTGTTTTGTGGGGCATTTCACCTTCGTCTCGGCTTCGGGGTGTTTGGTTCAGTGTAATGTTCCATTTTTTATAAATAGGGAATTGACCGAGGACCTTTAATACCAGGAGCACATTATGACAATTATTCAGTCATCAGTATAGTAAAGAGGGCCATAAGAGTAAAGAGAGCAGCCAGGCCTTATTTCTTAAGTATTAAAGTCAACTTGAAATTAGAATTGCATGCATGCAAAAGTGAATATAAACCCTAAAAGTGACATGCAAGCCCTAAAAGTGCATAAGGATCTATTTAAGAAGGGTTATGGGACTAAAGGAGATATCTATTGTTATTGTTGATTGATTTTGGAGTTTCGTGCAGCCGCGGCAGTTGGGGTTGGAGAAGGTGTCTTCAGCTAGCGAGCATTCGACAGTGAGATATCTACCCTAGTCTCTTATTGGGATAGATCATCCAGGTTTATCCATTGCATCCATCATATACTACAGTATTCGGAGATCCAACACATTCCGAAGAGTTATTAGCAGATCCACGTTTTGCAGCCGGAAGTAGCAGGGAAAACACAGAAGGATTCACTGGGACCACAAAACCCAGTCTTTCCTCCGCATGTCAGCTTCCTCTTTCTCAGCAGGCCTATCCTACTGTATGGAGTGATTGCCAGCCATCAGTTTGCTCACCTGGAGCAGCTATCATCCAAACAGATCAATTGGGGTCGTGAGTAGCAAAACTGCCAATCAATTCGCTAGGGCACTTAGAGGCAACCAAACCTCTGCATGTGCCAGTTCATCTCTCCGACATCAGCAGACGAACAAGCTCAGAAAGTTTCAGCCCGAACGGACCTCTCCTCCTAGAAAAAGGTCACCTTCAGTCTGGAGGGTGTTTATGGTATTGCAGGGCGATAACATCGGAGGAAAAGAGCATTATTAGACCACCCATCCGGATCCTTATGCATGCAGCTATCTCTAAAGCCATTATTAGCCAGAATATCAGTGGTAAGTGTTAATTTCTCTCTGCAAAACCCTAACCCTAATTCAACTATATTTTAGAGCATTTTTGCATGGCGAGTTTGCATGCACAGTTATTTTGCAAATTTGTATGAGATTGAGTGTGCGAGTCAGCTCTATCATAGAACATTAGAGAATATCAGTATTTGGGATATTACATTTAGGGAGTATCATCTTCTTAATGATTTTTTATTCCCTTATCATTTCTGTATTCTGCAGATCTCGTTCATTTGTCTGATCGGTTGATTTTCTCTAATCTAGCAGGTTGAAGGGGGCGCTAAGGTGACTGACTGTGGCATAACAACAACAAGATCTTACTCGGGAAAGTTCATTTTGACGGCAAAGTGGCATTCTTCATCATTTCTCAATCCATCTACAAGTTCCAAGTACGTCTCGCAGGTAAGTTTCTCTTATTTGTTGTACATGCATTGTCCGTTATTTATCACATTAAAACCCTCGTTTCGTAGATCCATAGGTTCTAGTTTGCAGCGAGTTATAAAATTAAAAACCCACTTTCGACTTAACATAAAACCCCTATATTTAAATTTTCGGCTTAATCGGACTCCATTTGCCCATTCAAAGCACTGGCCGACTATTAGGGGAAAACGCCCCCTTTGGGGAAAGTGGTCATTTTCACAAATGGCAACTGGGTATTGTTGGTTTCATTTCCATTCGCCTAATCTTGCACCCAGCAGCCAATCCGAGTGTCCAATTTTACTTAATTTCACCATCTTTCCCGAAATCCCAACTTTCCTACATAAACCCTAGGGCAAAATTGGGGCTTTTCACCTGGATGCTCTAAATCTCTCGATTTTCATTTCAAACTCTAATTAACCATCTAACTAAGAGATTCAACCAAGTTTCTCTCGCCAATCTGTTCAATATCCTTAATTTTAGGGTTTCTTGGTCATAGCGACGCCCCCTGGGCTTAGTGTTTCACTGGGTCCAAAGTGTCAGTATCCTCAATTGGTGTGACATCCGAGTTCTTTCGGAAGTCCTGGATATCATAGGTCACGACTTTAGTTACCTTTCCTCTGTCGTCCTGAATACGATCATCTCACGGGACATCTACAAGATTCGTGATAACAGATCTAGAAGTGGAAGTTACTCGAGCAAAAAAGGCTTGGGAAAGGCAAGGGAGATTCATTGTTCACTTTCAAAGAGAGATTTTTGAGAGAGGAGGAACAAGAGAAGATTCATAGAGTAAACCCTTGCTAAATTTCCAAAAACCAAGAAGAGGAGAAGGGCATGAATTTCAAGGCATTTGTACCAGCAGATGGGCACAAATTCCAAGGAGATCGTATAGCATTAAATGCAGGTCGTACAATCAGTACAGCACAGACTTCGAGGTGAGAAGGCACGGTTTTCGAGGTAACCGTACAACACAAAAATCGAGGAAATTACAGCATTAATTGTTGTTCGTACAACAGGCAAAAATAGGCATAGAAATCAAGGGTTGTACAGTCACACGTGTGAGGCCATACAACACGTTTTTTAAGGCAGTTGTACATTGGTTTTGTCAGTGAGATATTGGCACGTGTCTCGAGAAGGGAGATAAGTAATGTTGTTTTAACTTTGTAAAATTTGCCTGAAATAAAATCTCTCTATGAAGAACAGGTTTTCCCTTCGGGGTTTTTCCTAGACCAATTTTGGTCAAAAATCTAGGTGTTTATTTTCATGTGTTGCTTGAATTTAGAATTTCTAGGTATGAGATTAGGGCTGTCATAAATTTTCAAAGTTCAAAAGTTGAAAAGAAATCTCATGTGTTTCATGTTTTTCAGTTAAAATTTTAATTTTTCAATGTACATGCATGATGGGGTTTGGGCATTAAACCATATGCAGCACCGAAACTGAAACCGGGTTGGGGTTCTCAAAAATTTTCATGGTATCAGAGCTTGATTGAAGGCTAAAAATTAGACACTGAAATAAATTTCAGACTTGGAGAAATAAGGGAAAACATGGTTGTTGAGAAAGAACAGGTTCTTGAACTTATTTGCATTGATGGCTACTAGTCTTAGAATTGAAGACAGGTTGGATGGGGCTGTAAATTTCAATCCATGGAAGGCTAGAATAGTGTTGATATTACAGGATAGTGAACTACTGGACATAGTGGACAGCACTACAACCAATCCAGTGACTGTTCTTGCAGATACAGTGGCTAAAGCCGCATTTGACAAAAGGGATATAAAAGCCAAAAGGATCCTTCTTAATGCAATAAAAGATCATGCGATTCCACACATATCAGGTAAAGATCATGCCCATCATATGTGGACTGCTTTAACTAACCTTTACCAAAGTTCCAATGAAAATCGAAAAATGATATTAAGGGAGAAGTTAAAGAGTATTCACATGAGCAAGGGTGAGAATATGACCACTTACCTCACCAGAATTACACAGGTTCGTGATGAGCTTGGAGCTATTGGAGAGGTGATAGAGAGTGCCAAGTTGGTATGTACAACATTGAATGGTGTGACGAAGCCATGGGCTGTATTCATGGAGTCAGTGGTTGCTTGTGAGCACATGTCTTCGTGGGATCGTCTTTTGGATGATTTCATACAAGAGGAGACCCCTAGGGGATATGTACAGGGCAGTACATCTCACAGCAAGGATGATGAGGAGAATGGGGCCTTAGCAGTAAAGGGGAAGAAGAAGAAGTTCAAGAAGGGTTCCAAGGGTGGAACCAAGCAGCAAGATGGAGAGAAGAAGGACATGAGCAAAGTGAAATGCTTTGCTTGTCAGAAGTTTGGGCATTATGTTGGACAATGCCCAAACAAGAAGAAGAAGAAACAACAAACAACAGCTTCAGCAGAAATTGATGAGTATGTTGCTAGATCTGGGAGAGAGTTTTCTCTCTTTGTTGGTAGTTGTATAGAGAGAGCGTCATCCATCACCAGCAGGGATTTTGAGGATCACATGGAGCATTCCATGATCGTTGGGTATTCATTGAGTGCTTCCACTACTTCCTCCACTTGGTACATTGATAGTGGAGCTTCGAGTCACATGACAGGTGTTCGAGACATGTTCACCGAGATTTCAAAGACAAGCTTGGAGTTGGAGGTTGTATTGGGCGGTAATACAATGGTGAGAGCAGTTGGGCGTGGGACAGTCCACTTTGACAGGGAGTCCATGCAGCCCATGGTACTGAGGGATGTCTTGTACGTCCCTAGGCTGAAGAAGAATCTTGTATCTGTTTCCATGATTGAGGACAGAGGCCTTGGGGTATATTTCCTAGATGGGAAAGTTTACATCTTTCCGAAAGCAGAGAGTCCATCTGCTTCATATGCGATCAGAGTCAGATGCGGGAAACTGTACAATCTTTTCTTCCAGCCACATCATGCACTAGCACACACTCAGAGCAGCAGTGAGTTGTATGAGTTATGGCACAGGAGGATGGCCCGCCTTCATCATTCAACTTTGAGGATGCTAAGAGACATGACCACAAGTTTTCTAGATTCTAGTACAGAGCAAAGTGGTGTATGCTGAGGGTGTGCTCTGGGAAAGTATACCAAGACTGTTTTTCCAAGTAATGATAACAGATCAGAGGGAGTGCTAGAGTTGATTCATTCAGACTTATGTCGTCCCACGTCTTCTGCCTCGTTGACAGGTTTTGAGTATTACATTACTTTCATCAATGACTTTTCCAGGAAGACCTGGATCTGCTTTCTGAGCAGCAAGAAGTCAGTGGAGGTCTTGCTTCGGTTCCAAGAGTTCAAACCTCTTGTGGAGAACTAGACAGAAAAGAAGATCAAGTTGCTAAGATCAGATAATGGGGGTGAGTATACTTCCCATGCTTTCAATGAGTTTGTAGACAGGAGGGTATCAGGAGGCGGTTGACAGTTCCTTACACTCCACAGCAGAATGGAGTGGTTGAAAAGAAGAATCGTTCGATAATGGGTGCAGCTAGAGCCATGCTGCATGATCAGAGTCTTCCTTTCTTCCTATCGGCAAAGGCTTGTAGTACAGTTTCTTTTGTGCTGAACAGGAGCCGCACCGTGGCTTGGGGTGCAAAACTCCTGAGGAGATGTTCACCGGGAAGAAGCTTGAGATAGGCCACTTCCGTATTTTTGGATGCCTTACATATTCCCATGTCCCTTCTAAGAAGAGGACAAAGTTAGAGCCTACTGAAGAGACAGGCATTTTTGTTGGTTATGATGAGACTTCGAAAGCTTTCCGCATATACTTTCCCACACAGAGGAAAGTTGTGGTGAGGAGGGAGGTGAGATTTGAGGAGGAGCGAGCCTTTCGAAATTCTCGGGAGTCAGAGGAGGAGCAGCAGCAGATGACTACTCCCCAAGTGACAGTATCTCAGAGTTCAGCGAGTCAAGGCACAAGGTCACAAGTCTCACGGGTGACTGGGTCACAGGTTACAGGTTCATCAGTTTCAGGGACTCAGTCTAAAGGGACTTCTGGTACGGGGACAAGTTCACGGATCACAGATTCACAGGTTTCACCCTCATGTGATTCGGATACACATGGTTCAGATTCAGGTTCACCAGGTACAGTAACTTAGACCACATGTACTTCTTCAAGGAGACATCCGTCTAATGAGGATGTAGAAGAGGATCTGCCACAAGATGCTGCTTCCAAGAAAAGAAAGCCAAGCTGGCTTAAAGAGCTTGTGAAGGAAGCAGAGGGGTTTGTGGTCAAAGAGAGTAGGGCACCATAGAGATTTTCCAGCTATATGGCACAGGTGACTAGCTTGCGTGAGTTTGAGCCTACTACTTATGAGGAGGCTTCCACACATTAGGTTTGGAGAGCTGCCATGATGGAAGAGTACAATTCCATCATGAAGAATGGTGTGTGGGAGGTGGTTCTTAGACCAGAGGGGAAGTCTCTTGTGACTTACAAGTGGCTCTATAAAATCAAGCATGTTGCGGATGGCAGCATCGAGAAGTACAAAGCTCAATTTGTAGCATGAGGGTCCTCACAGATAGAGGGAGTTGATTATGATGAGACCTTTGCGTCGGTTGCCAGATTTTCTTCGATCAGAGCAGTGATCTCCATTGTGACAGAGATGGGTTAGAGGATCCATCAGATGGATGTGAAGACCGCTTTTCTCAACGGTCTTCTACAGGAGCAGCCACAGGGTATATCTAGAGCAGCCACAGGGCTTTGAGATTTATGAGAGAGATTCTCAAGTTTGCAGGCTGAAAAAGGCCTTATATGGTCTAAAGCAAGCCCCTCGGGCTTGGTACTCGAGGATTGTTTCTTATTTGCTTTCGATTAGGTTTCGAAAGAGTGAGGCAAATCCCAACCTATACTACATTGTGCTTGGAGTTGTATAACTCATTCTTCTGTTGCATGTTGATGACTTGTTCATTACAGAAGGGGAGCACCTGATTGAGGCATGCAAGAAAGATCTTGCTTCAAAGTTTGAGATGACCGACCTTGAGTTGATGCACTACTATTTAGGCATGGAGGTGTGGCAGGAGGATGGACATGTTTTCCTGGGGCAAGGAAAATATGTTGCAGATGTTCTGAGGAGATTTCGGATGGAGGATTGCAGACCCATGTCCACACCCATGATCACCAACTGGAAGAAGCTTCATGCTTCTAAGGGAGTTGGTGGATCCTACTTTGTTTCGTCAACTTATTGGTTTGTTGATGTATTTGGTCAACACCAGACCAAATATGAGTTTTGCGGTGAGCACTCTGAGTCAGTTCATGGTGGAGCCCAGGAGAGTGCACTGGACAGCCGCAAAACATATTTTGAGATACCTTGTTGGGACTGTAGACTATGGTCTGGACTACAGGAGATCAGGTGTAGTGGACTTGGTTGGTTTCATGGATTCAAATTGGGAAAGCAGTGCTTCGGACCGGAAGAGCACTTCGATTGTTGTTTCAGTTTGGGCTCGACAGTTGTGTCGTGGTTCAGTCAAAAGCAAAAAGTCCGTTGCTTTGAGTTCTGCAAAGGCTAGGTACATGGCAGCCAGTCAGGCTAGTTGCGAGGCATTATGGCTTCGCAAGTTCATGGTAGATTTATTTGATCAGGAGCTGAGACCTACTATCATTCATCGTGACAATCAGAGTTGCATCAGGCTATCTGAGAATCTGGTGTTTCATGGCAGGTCAAAGCACATTGAAATCAAATACTACTTCATCAGAGATTATGTCCAGAGAGGAGTTGTAGAGTTACAGTGCATTTCTACAAATGAGCAGGTAGCAGATATTATCACGAAGTCTTTGGGAAGAGGAAAGCACATACATTTCAGGGACATGATGGGAGTGGTGAAAAACACCTTCCTCGGTATGAGGGAGTGTTGAATTTTTACCTAGGAAGTGTTTGTCCACTCATGCCTTGGGGTGGACAAGGACACTTTAAAAGTGGTCCCTAGCCTAATTAAAAAGGTGAGATTGACTTTATTTTTAAAAAGTGACATTTTTAATGTGAGTTTGAGTTTATATTTTAAAAGAGACTTTATGAGTATTAAATGTGGGTGTGCATTAAATTCTCATTTATTTATTAAAAATGATTTTTAATGAGGAAATGAGATGGGCCCTAGATCTCATTTAGTTGGCTTTTAATCTAAGCCATCGATCTAAAAGAGAAATTTACTCAAACAAAAAGGGCTTGGGAAAGGCAAAGGATATTCATTGTTCACTTTCACAAAAGAGATTTTTGAGAGAGGAGGAGCAAGAGAAGATTCAAAGAGTAAACACTTGTTAAATTTCCAAAAACCAGAAAGAGGAGAAGGGTACGAATTTTGATGCATTTGTACCAGCAGATTGGCACAAATTCCAAGGCGATCGTATAGCATTAAATGCAGCAGACTGTATAGCAATAAATGCAGGACGTATCGTTCATACAACACAGATTTCGAGGTGAGAAGGTACTATTTTTGAGGTAACCGTACAGCACAAAAATCGAGGAAGTACAGCATTAATTGTTGTCCATACAGCAGGCAAAAACAGCAGAAATCAAGGGTCGTACAGCTGCATGTGTGAGGTCATATAGCACGTTTTTCAAGGCAGTCGTACAATAGTTTTGTCAGTGAGATATTGGCACATGTCTCGAGAACGGAGATAAGTACTGTTGTTTTAATTTTGTAAAATTTTCCTAGAATAAAATCTCTCTCTGAAGAACAGGTTTTCCCTTCAGGGTTTTTCTTGGACCAATTTTGGTCAAAAATCTGGGGGTTTATTTTCATGTGTTACCTGAATTTAAAATTTCTGAGTATGAGATTAGGGCTGACATAAAGTTTCAGAGTTCAAAAGTTGAAAAGAAATCCAATGTGTTTCATGTTTTTCAGTTAAAATTTTAATTTTTCAATGTACATGCATGATGGGGTTTGGGCACTAAACCATATGCAGCACTGAAACTGAAACCAAGTTGGGGTTCTCAAAACTTTTCAGTGACTATGCTATATACATGAGAAAACTTTGCATATTTGTTATATTTCCTCTCTTGGCATGAACATCAAGTCCGACATCTTCAGATATTTCCTCTCCCCTCCCAACTTTGTTTCCACAACTAGTGAACTAGCAACAAGTAACAAGTTTGCAACCCATGAACAAGGGTATGATGAAGTGCACCCCATGAGCTTCAACTTTGGGAAATGGATGTTTGGGGCATTTTAAGAGATGGTGGGCATGCTTTTATCCATAACACTATTTTCATCGCCAAGCCTCATATCTTGTACCTACAAGAAGTCAAAGTTGTGTTGTTTCATCTTAGATTCTTAGTTCACAACTATTGGAGAGGGGTTTTGTGTTCTTCCTCTCATGAGTAAGGACCAAGGAAGGCAATTTGTGGAGTTGCAACTAGATTAGTTGTCTCTATTATCATAGTGGGCAAGACCCACTAACCAAATCTTCTTGGATTACAATTGTGCTTGCTAGGTCAATATGGGGAATTTGATCTATGTAAGTTCCTAATTATCCTAGTAGTAGAACTCAATGGTGGGAATGGATATCTCAATCATTACCTATCAGTGAGTATATTATTGGTGGAGATTTTAACATGGTGGAGGGGGTGTTTAAGTTAGCAATCGAGCTAGCACTGTCAAGACTACCAGAAGCTAGAAGAGGGCACATTGTAAGTCTATTCCAACTTCTCGATATTTTTGGGGTTAAATGTAAGAAAAAATCTCTAGAAACAAGTGGATGATACACATGGTTTACTCATTAGTTCCTCCCGAGTTCAAGCTCATTTGGAAACGTTTAAACTGTATGCCTATTTGAATATAATAACTTTAAACTATCACACATGATTCTAGACAAGCTGATTTAGTGTACATAACTAGATCAAATCATTTACCTATCTGCACTTCTACGCTTTCTGGAATGCCAATAGCCTATGTGTCTACTTTGCTTCACAAATGAATTCTCCCTTTGGGAGTCTAAAGAATGCATTTAGCTCACAGGTATGAAATCCTATCCCTATCCCCACAATTATTCGAGTTGGATTATATATTGGAATTTGGGAGTTTGTTATTCAATGGACAACCAAGTTCTCAACATTTGTTGTCAAATGATTACACGTAACCATAAATCCAAAGAAAAGCCATCTCATAAAATAACTCAACCAGAGATGAAGGAATGGAGAAGAGATCTTTTCATTACAACAAAGAAAAGGCAGTCACAAATATTAAGCATCAACTTGCTGTTTTTGAAGATTATAAAACCAATGAGGCTTATGTTAGAAAAAAGATCAATTGGGATAAGGTGGGTTGTGATGTTACGAAAACCTATTTACAGTAACATGCTTCTCAGCAGATTTTAACACTCAAAACTTGTAACTTTTGTTTGGTTGAAGACCACGATCAAATCAAAAATATGTTTCAAGGCACCTTTACAACCTTGTTGCTTTAGGAGGCTCTAATGCTGATCATCTAGCTACCAAGAAATTCATCAATGGCAGTGTTCATGTTAAAGTTCCAAAGTATGAGCAGTCCTTGTCATGAGTTGTTCCGTCATGTGCTTTAAGATATGGCTAAAAGAAAATCACCAGCCTTATATCGATTTCACTGTGAGATTTACTTGGCCCTGTAGCTTATCAATGGAGATGACCTCCTCGGAATGTGTCGAGAGGCATTAGATATAGTGTAAATGATGAGCATGTGAATGCAAGAATGATCAATTTAATTCCTAAAGCAACAAAAAAGAACATTGTGGGTGGGTGGAAGCTCGTTACCTTGACAAATGTCTATGAGTGTTTGCAATAGCTATCAATAAATGGACCAATAATATGGTTGCCAAATCATCTCTCAAGCAAACAAGGTAAGGTCTATTAATGGTCGTTTCATATTAGATAGTCATATTTCATCTTGATGAAAGTCATGAATGGACACAATAGTCTGGCCAAAAAGCTGCTTTCTAAGATCATATTTGACAAGGAATATGACAAAAATGAGTAGGATGGGATTTCATCCTAGGCATGTGCTCTTGCATCCTAGACATGTCTATTCCTAAATCAGGATCTATCAAGATCTGAGAGGGATCATATTCCTTGAGGTGCAAACCTTTCCTCAAGTTTTGCATTCTAAAAAAGGTTTGGGCCTCGAGGGATTTGATCACACTCAGTGCTTTCTCGATAGATCCAGAGTTAAGATGGATCTTTGTATAACATTTTGTTGGACATTGGATTCAGGGCTCCCCGTAAGTTTCGTGACATGAACTAACATCCTCCCAATATCCTAACTTTGGTGATTGTGGCGGAGATTAGCGCCAGCGGGTTTTGGTCTAACAGCAATGTGGGTTTTGGTCTAACAACAATCGTGAGTCCAACAAATGGTATAGAGCAACAGGTCAAGGGTTCAAAATTCACCCGGTTCGCATTGGGGGGAGATTGTTGGAATTTGGATTCTACGCTCCCCGTGAGTTTCATGACATAGACTAACCGCCTCCCGAGATCCTAAATCTGGCGATTGTGGTGGAGATTAACACCTACAGAGTTTGGTCTAATGGCAATTGTGAGTCCAACACATTCATGCTTTGGTGCTTAGGCACATAACAAGGAACATGTAATCAAGTGCTCGGCTCTTATCAATTTATACAAGCACTATGAGTGCATGCAATATAGTGCAATTCTGCAATTACTAATGACTATGAATCCTATGTCCCTTAGAAAAAATTGTAATCAGAATTCTAGATAGAGGGGTTGGGTGTCTAAAAGTACTATAAGTTACCTTTTCTTCTTTGTATGGAACAGTAAAGCAAAGGTTTCAATAGACTTTAATCAGAAATGGCATTTTTATAACCGTTTCCACTTCCAGTCAACACATGAACTGCCCCTTCCAACATCGGCTAATACAATGAAACAAATATATCTCACAACTTGATGAAGCTACACAAATATATCTCACAACTTGACAAATATATCTCACAACTTGACGAAGCTACTTTTGGCTAAGATGCCATAACTGGGGTATCTATTCTACCACATCGACCAAAGACTTACACATGCAACTTAAGGAAGCTACCTTCAGCTAAGATGCCACAACTGGGGGTATCTATTCTGCTGTATTGGCCCAAGAAGACTTACAGATGGCCCCATCCTCCAGCTAGATGACCCTAGAGGGGCAAATGTATGTCTGGGGGGTTTGAACCTGGCTGGGATACCCCACTTTACCAACCAACCAACCATGTGATCATTTACTTCTCAATATTTTTACAACTTTTCAAGGAAGAAAAGGGGAGTATTTGGGGGGAGCGATAACATTGCCTGTTTTGCTCTAAATGCAATAAAAGTATACCTGGAGTGGAGCCAATATGCGGGAGTGTGCAAGTAAAATAACTGTTTTGCTAATTCGTTCACGAGGAGTTTGACAGGCATGTTAAGACTTTGCAGAAGGTAGGCTGTTACTTGAATAATTAATGGCACCCTAAGACATCCCATGATAGCTAAGCTTGTGTTGATTCTAAGTTCAATATACAATAAGCAGCAGAACAGAATAATGAAAGCAAAGGATTGTGCTTGCCTTATCCTTGATCATGTGCCATATAACCCTCGCCATTTCATCACCTGTCAGTGCAATAACGCAAATTATTTCCTTTTTCTCAGCCAAAATGGAGGAATATCATCTATCCATTATCAACTTGGGATTAAATTTCATTACCATCCATTTCTACGACAGGATTTTCCACCTTGATTTTGTCATCAGCGCGAGCAGCACAGAAGAATCGAACTGCGTTGGTCTTACTATTATTGCGCATGCGCAATAGGCCGCCATTTAAATGCTCCGAAAAGGCCAGAGAGCGCCTTACATGACTTAGGAGGAGACGGGAATTAGCCTTTGATTGGAACGAGGTATGAAATTTAGAGCCATCGCAGATGGCCGCGGATGAATATTTGCAGATAGAGGTCATGGCTCGGACAAACATTTCACTCGATCAATCAAAGGTGAGATCAGCTTGAATAAGTGCAGAGAACAAATATGCAATGCAGCATAACCATGGCCATTTGAGGTTGTTATCTTGCATTTAGGTTGGAAACAATTTTATTGGACTTTTAAATTTTTACCTTGCCAGTCAGCAGGTTACAAATCATTTTCGTAATAAATGTTTTTTTCATTTTTATTTTCTGATGCTTGAATTTGAGGAAGAAGGTGAAAAACAAGGGAGATTTTTATAAGGTAGTTTTCAGAAGCTATTCCTTTCTGCTTTATAATTAATCACCTTTTTATGTTATTCTTTTTATTACTTTACAATTAATCAACTTTTCTTATAAACTTTCCAACTTTTATGTTAGCCATAGACATTCTTTCTTTGTTGTAATCAACTATATCCTCTCTCCTTTTAGTAATCAGCCACACACATTGTTTCTATGTTGCAATCAACCATATTCTCTCTTTTAAGTAAAGAACCTGTATGTTAGCAAGAGAGGTTGTTTCTTTATGGTAATTAATTATATTTTTATTTTAAAATAATTAATTTTTATGTTAGTATAAGATATTATAAAAGCAGGTTATATTTTTAGTTGGGAAGTCAAAGTTAATTGATTTATATTAGTTTGTTTTTTGAAACATAAATTTTAATAAAGTTTTATAATGTTTGCACAATTTTAATATTAAATATAATATTTTGGGAAAAAAATTTAAAAAAAATAATAATTTTTAAAATACAATAATTTGATTTCCTCATTAATGTATGACAATTTTTATGGGACATACATTTTTGCAAGAGTGGTTTTAATTGTTAGAATTTAAAAAAATAAATTAAATTAAATTATAAAACTAAAATTTCTACAAATGTTACATGTTACTTGGTATTGGTACTAGCTCTTACATTGTTAAGTGCGATTGTATTAATTGTTGCCTAGTACTATACTAATTGTTGCATTGGTATTAATTGTTTCATTAAATATATAATAGTTTTCAACTTGATGTGATACAACAATTCAAAGCGAATGCTTGTGTTTGGCCTACGCCATTGATATAAGTTTATCATGTTGATCGATATGGTTTATCGTGCCAATCAATATGGACGTTGGGGCCTTATGAGTTAGTGCTCCGACACTTATCCATTGTAGCCTCTAGGCGTTATATGAAGAGCGAAGTTTTGTGACTTATCACCTCGACGTTCTCAAACATTCCCTGCCAATAATTGACTTTGTCTATCCTAAAAACTTAGCTTATATTTCACTATGGTTAGCTTTGGATTGGCTTTTATTTCACTTTGGTTAGCTTTTGATTATAACGGTTGACATTTATTGTCACGATTTTCAACCAAGCTGATCAAAATAAGATCACAGTCTCAATTGAGTTTATTCTATTTTATTATAGTTACCCTTCCTTATGATGGTCGATGTATGTTTTCATGTTATTTTCTTTGAACTTTATTTAATTAATAATATTAATGGTTGTTGAATTTATTCAATCCATAGCCACAACTTTTACATGATTTCCTTTTAACTTTATATAATTAACAATAATAATGGTTGTTGAATTTATTCAATCCATACCCACAAATTTGATAAGATAAGTTCAAGACAGCGGGTACAAATAATTAGTCTATTTTTAACTAACAAAAATTCCAATTCTTAATATCTCTATCAAAAACTTGCCAAGCATAACATCTTCAAATGATGTAAATAATGAGAATTTATTGCATTGGTGTCATCGATCCATTCTTTACGTCAATTTGTTATTGAATTCGATCTGAAATCCTTTTGGTATGGATATACTATGTTTAATTAATGAACACATTTTTTTTTCTAATTGCCTTTGCTTCTTCCATTACAAATTTTGAATTATAACTTTTACATGATAAAATGGAAAATTATATGAAATTTGATTCAACTCTTAAAATATTATTTTGTGTCAAGAACCTTTTAAACTTTTTTATTATATGACATCAAGGTCGTGCCTATAGATACATCTTTAATAAGACAATACTTGTGAGTAAATCTAGTCCCCTTTAGAAATACACAATTTAATTTTTTTAGAAAAAATATTCTTAAAAGTTTCTATTAATTTTTTTATTGTTTTATAACTATAACTTTGTCTTCAAGGATTCACTCAAATGGGGTGCTAACAAAGAGAGGGAGGATGTTCGGGGGAATTTGAACACCCATCAAGCATGTGGACAAATGGTGGCATCACAACATATAGAATAGTTTAAAGGATTTGACAGAGATTGTGAAGTGATTCATTGTGGAAACCTTGTTATCATTCATGAGCACAACCTACATTATGATCCTAGACATACTATGAATCACCCTAGACATAGCATGACCCCTAATGCAACTGTCCCACAACACACACACTATAACCTCTAACTACTACGATCCTAAACACATTAACCCATTACACATATTGAACCATAACCACTGTGACTTGTAGCCCGTATGATCACTAACATAACCATAATAACAATTGTAATTGGAAAACAAGTACCTTGGGGATGTTGATGTTGAATACATTAACTTGTCAAGATATGTCTAATACACTTTGAAACTTGGGAGCCAACATTGATTAAGGTTTAAAATCTCCTCATATGCCTTTATGGATAAGTAATAGCCATGGTTAAAAGGATCGATTTCTCTTGAATGATAGATGATGATGATGATTGTACTAATGATCATGACGACAACAACAATGACTGTACTAATGATGATGATGATGATGTCTCTACTAATAATGATGACGATGTTAACAATAATTATCATCATCGTTGGTTTCATTCTCATCATCATATAATCACATGAAGATATCAACATCTTTAAGTTATCTCTTTTCACCTTATGATCACCTTTTTCTAAACATTAAAATTATTTATACAATACAAGCTCACGATAATAAAATTATTGTAAATGGAATTTTATAGTCTCATTCCTTCCTATCAAAAATATTATAGTTTGTTGTTTGCAAAGTCATCGTCATCGTTGTCACTGTCATCGCCATCGTCATCAATGTCATCAGCATCATTGTGGCATTAATCGATGTCACCTTAGATTAAGCTAATGCATTAATGTAAGCATATAATAATGTAATATTGGGATTGGTCGACGACACCTAGTTGAAAGGGCATGGCAATTATGTTCCTCAATTTGCTTTTAGTGCCAACTTAGCGACGGTAGACGACAATGTTCATTGTGATTGGCTCTTTATTTTTTCATTTACTGCAATAAACCCTTTGATGCACCTTGGCTTGGCAATTTCAATGGGAGTACTTCAATTTCCTCTCTATGCATTCCTAGTTGTGTTCTTGGATTTAAACCTGGTTTCATCATGAAGGATTTCTACATAATGCTTATTCACTTCTTTGTTAGGGTTTTGCTTGCCTCTTTTTCATAGTGGCACATTCTTGTCTTTAGTTATGGTTTTGATTTTCTCCCTAGAGTATTAGTTGTTATGAACTAGATAATTGTGCCTAGATAGCTCTAAGAGCTCCAAATGCTCCTAGAATAAGCACTTAGGGCACAACCCCAATTTGATCTTGATATATTTGGTGGAATCATATTGTTAAACAACTAAAGAATTGAGCACAAAAATACACTATTAACCAATGATCAAAGCTAGGATATTGTTTTATTGATGATGATTATGCTAATAATAATGACAATGATGAAGATAACAATGACAATGATGATGACGAATGTTTTTTTGACTCACTGATATTGATGAACAAGGATGATTGTATTAATGACGATGATGACAATGACAATGATGATCATCATGATTGTTGTTGTCATCATCGTCATCATACAGTATAACATATTAAATTATATACTATCTATATTACATTATATTTAATGATATAATATATATTACATTATATTTAATAATATAATATATATTACACTATATTTATATAGTATATATAAATATATCATATTATATATAACATATAATGTATATCTGTATAATATATAAAATATAACATATATCTAAGGGTTAGCTCAAGTGGTCAAGAGCCAAACATCAGATCGCTCCCCAAATGTAGGGGAGGTCACGGGTTTGACTCTCTACAGTTCCCTCAAGCCGAGGTGCTTGAAACTTAGGCACTGTTGACTTTACACTAGGCACCATCCTACAATTTTGAATATATATATATATATATTTGTGCAAGGAACCTGCTAGAAACCCTCGATCATGGAGTACTAGACCCCCAACTAGATTCGACCATGCCCCTACTAATGGTAGTTATGGACTACTGAAATCAATTCTCCTTTAATGCATGGTAGACCACTGACCGAACTCAATTAGATTGAAGAGTTAGATATCGACACAGAGGAGACCTTGAGTGAGTACTCAAGATAGAGACAAAAGATACCCTGCCTATAGAAGAAACAAATACAAGGGAGACAGGATTAGGGGACCAACAATGACACCAAAATCAACAAACCCCTCTACGTATTAGAGGAAATTTCAACTCAAAATGGGCCTCCTAAGGAAAATTAATTAAATAATAGTTAAAATAATAAAATAATATTTATTAATTTTGGAGGAAGAAAATAAAAAACTAATTTTTTGTTCGTATTTTCGACATATCTCCATGTGTTTTTACTCAAATTTTGATCGAGAGAGCTCATTGGATGCGGATTTAAATTCCACATCCAACGAGTACCCACTCAGCATACTTTTGATGGGCCCCGCTACCCAAAAAACAAGAAATACTTGAAAAAACGTGATGATGTATTTCTTGTTTTTTGGGTAGCGGGGCCCGTCAAAAGTATGCTAAGTGGTACTCTTTGGATGCGGAATTTAAATCCTTATCCAACGAGCTCTCTCGATCGAAATTTGAGTAAAAACACATGGAGATATGTCGAAAATACGAACAAAAAAAGTAGTTTTTTATGATACCTATCCCCAAATTTATATTAAAATTTTGTTTAAGAGGTGCTCCCTTTTTGAATTTTAATGCATTTTGATTGGCTAGTACATGATGACATGGAATTTGTATTATTTTTGGAAGGCCCATTTTAAATTGAAATTTCCTCTAATATGATTTGAATTTGTGTAGGGTTATATTTTATGTCAAAATATTGCATGAAGTCATTGGATTTGAACATATGACTTCATCATGGGAAAGTTCTATTCACTTGTGACAAAACCCTCTTATTCTTTGGACTTTGTCCATCTGATAAGCAAACACCTAGACAATTGGCCTTACAAAACAGGAACCAAGACGCACAAGCCTTCTCACCCTGATTATTATCTACCCAGTCGTAAGTGATACCAAAATTACATAGTATCCCAATGTAGGGGAGGTCACGGGTTTGACTCTCTTTAATTCCCTCAAGTCGAGGTTCTTGAAACTTAGGCACCGTTGACTTTACACTAGGCACCATCCTTGAATATATATATATATATATATATTCCATTCATTCAAATTTGTGTAAGGATCTTGCTAGAAACCCTCGAGCACAGAGTACTAGACCCCCAACCAGATTAGATCATGTCCCTACTAATGGTAGTTTTGGACTAGTGAGATCAATTCTCCTTTAGTGCATGGTAGACCAATGACTGAATTCAATTAGATTGAAGAGATAGATACAAACACAGAGGATACCTTGAGTGAGTATTGGAGATAGAGAGAGAAGATACCCCACCTATAGAAGAGACAAAGACAATGGAGACAGGATTAGGGGACCAACAGTGGCACCAAAATCATAGAGCCCCTCTACATTTTACTTTGTGTAGGGTTATATTTTATGTGAAAATATTGGATAAAAGTAATGGATTTGAACATATGACTTCATCATGGCCAAGTTCTATTGACTTGTGACAAAAACCTCTTATTCTTTGGACTTTGTCCATATGATAAGCAAACACCCAAACCAACTGCCCTTGCAAAATAGAAACCAAGACCCACAGGCCTTCCCACCCTGATTATTATCTACCCAGTCGTAAGTCATACCAAAATTACATAGTAGTGCTAACATTTACAATAGCAAACTTCGACACTAACATCCACCAAATCGACTAAACCATCGGCTAACAACATATCGCCCCCGTGACTAAGAAAAACAAAATTCATTACATATAAAGACTCAAAAATATTAAAAACCTCGACACCTTCCAGGCAGGCCTCTAGGGATCTCCCCATAATTTTCCTCAATTCCTCCTACAACAGTACGCGAACTTGAACCCTGAACTATTCCAACAATACCAACACTCGATCGAGCAGCTCGTAGGAACTGCCTCACCTCCGCTTTATCGGCTTCCAGTTGAACCGCACCACCAACCCAACAGGATCCAAACATGTCCATAATTGAATGCATGTGTGATGGAAAATCACATCTATTATTTTGTGCACCATCTTGGTGTCATTCCATTGTTCCTTCCAGTAATGGTCTTGAATATCACCCCCTAGCTTTTTGCTTCTTACTAAACCAACACATGTCCATTGTTCCTTCCAGTAATGGTCTTGAATATCACCCCCTAGCTTTTTGCTTCTTACTAAACCAACACATGCCCCAACTGTCATTTGGTTACCCAAAACATAGTGACAGCTCTATCATAAAGCCATAGTGACAGCTCTATCATAAAGCTATAGCATGCCCCTTGTGGTGCTTGGGTATGATATCCATGACACCAAGGCATCAAATTCTTCCATAGGTTTCTCCGCATCAAGCTCATCCCACAAAGTCTTCTCCATCGCTTCCATTTTTTTGTCAATGTCCTACAGAACATAGTTTTGGTAGATCCAAGTTGCATGGGCCGCTCAAAACTAATCGTGATTAGCTCGCGACTTTCTGGGCTCCCCCCTTCTCCGTCATCACAAGATACCTTTTTATGAGGGTTTTTGTTACAGGCCTCTTCCACCACCTTTCTTGAAGCTAAGTTCCAACTCTCCTCCCAGATTGTGACGAATGGTGAATTTATAACCCAACCACCTCCAACTGACGGAAACCGCCTTCGTCGAAAAACGCCCCAAATCCCACGCATTACATGTAATTATCATCTTGGATCCTCAACAAATATTCCATCGTGCGAAACCAGGTATTTGGACCATCACACAGACCTTGCATCATGTCCAAAGTCTAGGCCATAAATATGGGCTCCCTCATCGTAGCATGCACCCCCTACACAAGCAACCCTCGTATACCTGCTATGACGAGTTTAATGTACGACTCTAACGGTGACGACGACTCCCCTCCTTCACAACGCGTCATAAGCCCCATGCCATGTGCCTTCGTTAAAAACGAGCTAATCAACATGTATACCATCTGCATCTGGGGCACCAATTCTTGATCTTATATATGCATATGTTATATAATTAACATATCAGGTTCTATGTTCCAAGTTAATCGTGTGAAAAAATTGATGTATGGTAGGTAATCTAGTATGCCATTTATATGTTTTTTATGAGTGTTGTTTATTGATGTTATAATCCATCTTACATTTTGGTTGTTTATAGGCCTGCACATCATCTTGTGAAGACTTTCAATTCTATTAGAAAACGTAGAAATTAGGCATAAGAGATTACAAGTTTGATAAGTGATACATATGAAGGAAGCATGGAAAGACAACCATGCTTGATTGCAAAAACCAATTGGTACAACGTATGGAATTTCATGGTTGGATTCAATCAATTGCTTTAATATATACAATATATTATTTTTAATGAATTAAAGTACTTGACAACAAGTTGTTTTTTATAAATGCTCTTGATATCGGATGGCCCAGGCATTGGGAGTAGCATTATCATCTATTAATGCCTCTACTCCTAGTGGTGTTACTAGTCATGCCCATACTTATGGGCCTATTGTTGGTACCACGTCTAGTATTGCACCTAGTACTACTACAACCTATAGTCTTGGTCCTTTTGATTACCTTGCATCAAATGTTGAGAATATGACTCCCTCATTGAGCATAATTGTGAAGAGAATTGGAGAATTACCTATTTCTTTACACATGGATGAATGACTGGGCCTACTAAAGGGATTAAAATTTTATGTTTATTATTGATTTGTCAACATGTTTTCATTTTATACACTAATGAATATTTCTATGTTGACACATGTCTAATCATAACATATGATTATAATGGTAGGGAATAACTTCAATTTGAACAACAATTGTATGAAAAGGTGTTTGGCCTTTTCACACCAACAATAAGAACTGGATATAAACACCAAAGCCAAAGTTTGACAAAATAATTGATGAAACACACAATGAAGCTTCTTGGTTAAGTATTCAACCAAAATATGGTTGATTATGTGGCATAGAATTATTTTAAAGCAATGTGAGACAACTAACACACTAATCTTCTATGCTACCCTAATTACGAGCATCCTACACTAGTCCCCAAAAACTATTGGGATGCATTAGTGCAGGATGCTAAGGAGAAGAAGATGAAAAAATAGGGGATGTTGCCAAATTTTGGATAACATGAAAGGCAAATATAATATAATATTATGCATTGAGCTTATCATACTATGTGTTTGACATTAATGACTAAATCACATTAACAAGCACTTAAATCTTTTTGCAGGATCAAATACACTTCGAATGTCACAAATGCTAGATTGGACAAGGTTGGGTAGCATAAACTTAGCCCACGAGGCTACATTAAGATAAAAGGGAGATATGTAAGTACTAAAATTGAAAAGCTTCCGTTATTGATTTGTTCAACTCTAATTTAATTTTTTGTCATTGAATTGCATTATGTTGTGATATGTAGCGACTAGTCAGCTGACTATGATGTTATGCCAACCAATGAGAATTTAAAAGTCACCTTGATAAGAGGATGTAATGTCTTTATTAAAATGAATAAAGTCATGGCACATTAAATTTTCACTATCAATAAGGAGGTATATAAGTTAAATATGTTTTGAACAGTTAATTGTAGATGGACTTAGGGTTTATGGATTATAAAATAACTACAAAAGTTATTACAAGCACATGACGATGTTGTTGTGGATGAAGTATTCATTTTCTAGATTGTTGATGGTGATCAACTAGAGCTTGACCCTACTATCGTGTCTACTGCACAAGGTACTATAACAACATGACTTAGAATTTATATTTTTATGTTCATAAAATATGAATGAGCTAACTTACAAATGGTTTACTTTGATCGTAGATGTATGTCTTATTTAGTTGCATGCACAAAGGTGTATTTTGTGTACTCAACAACCACCTGAATCAAGAGAGGAGGAGCATAAGAAAGAAGATGGCAACATAAAAATTGTCGACCTTATGAAAAAAAACCTAGAAGGAAATAGTGTAGTAGACAAATGTGTTGTATGATTGATACATTTGGGCATATAATTTGTACTTTTGATGTTCTTTTACGTTACTTTTAACATTTATATGCATAATTTTTTTTTTGCCTCTTTGCCACTATGACATGTATGTGCATTTTTTACTAATTAAATTGGCTATATGGAAATTAGAGTGATGCAACAATGGGGAGGGTCATATGAGCTTCATCCTCATGGTTGTCCATGTCAATATAGAATAAAGAATTCTCAAAGCTAAGAGAAGCTCAATGTAGTAATATAATTGCTACATCTTCAACCAATTAATGAGCTTAACCTTTAAATTTTTAGATTTTCATTGAGAACCGCTTACACCATGAAATGAGAACTTGATACAATTCTCATTTTTCTCTCTCCTAATTTTGGTAGCTATTTTTACCTCCGTTTAAAAAGGGTTGATACTAGTATCACACATTTTCATTTTGAGGTGTTTTTGGGGCCTTTGAATCATCTTTGTCGTAAAATATTATTATTTTCTATTTTCAAGTGTGTTTTTTAGAAATTTAACAAAATAACATACATTTAGAAGCAAGTTATATTGAAAAACATATGCATTTTGCAATTTTTTCTTTAAATAAGACATATTTTATGGACAAAACAAGACACTTTTATTGACAAAATTGTTAAAAAAAACCAGAAAATAAATACATTTAAAACCATTTTCAATGGATTTTCAGATTTTTTTGTATAAAAATGATTCTATTTCATACTATTTTCTAAAAAGTGATGATTCACATAATTTCAAGAAAAACTATACCATATATTTGTAAACAACACATTAAAAACAATATATATAGAAATTTTGTTTACAAAATAAAGTCTAAAAGTCAAAACAATAATAATATATCTTATCAAAAAGTTGTCAAATTTAACATTTTCTTCAAGACATGAAACTAATCAACAATATCATGGAGGCCAAATTCTTCATTGAAATTGGAATTTTTTGGAGCTTGGATTTCTTCAAGGACATTAATGTCCTCTTCCATTAGGTCTTCTATGTATGCAAGATGCCAAAAGTGCTCATTTCCAAACATCCTTCCTAATGGGGGTTGAGGCTCTTTTGACATCTTCACCACAAGTGTTTTACTAAACTCTCATTTCTTCAAACCAACTTCTTGCAATTCATCTAGAAGAACTTGAATAACATAAATTCTTTGCTTGATGTAATTGCAATGCAATGGATCATTATCAATGGATATGCAATTTATTCCTTTATGTAAGGAGCATGTTATTATTATTTTTAGACAAAAATGGTTATAGTATTGATTATATAAATAGTGGCATAGCCACTGAATGGGTTACAAATTCTGAGTTATGGAAACTCAAAATGAGCTAAGTCAAAAAGATCTAGTTAACACTCTCATAGTTTGTCGGGACCTCGCTTCAAGGGGGAATAACGTTGAAAGGTAGAAGATTCACTTGAAGCTCGTTTTGATGCATATTTATTGCTTTGTTTGCTCCCAGATCCGCATTGTCGTTAAGCTCCCGAAGAATATGATAGAAATCTAGATGCTTGAATGTATTTGAAAGGGAAAGAATTCTTTCAATCATTCTGTCTAACTTTAAACCGTATCCTTTATTTTCCCCGTTCATTGCCTAAATGATTATACAAGAATCACCGAACACAATGGCTTCCTCAACCCCCCTGCCTTTCAATTGCTTAAGTCCTTGCCAAAGACCATAAGCTCCAACTATGTTATTAGTATCATTTCTTATGTTCCAGTAGTATTCATTTTCAAATCTCCCTTCCATATTTTTGAAGATCCCTCCTCCTCCTGCCGCACCCAGACTCCCCTTCGAGGCCCCATCAAAGAAGAGTTTAAAAATTTTCCTCTCTTTCAACCAAATTTCAAACTGAGTTTTATCCATCCTTGGTTCCCATACTTCAAATGGTTTCTTGGTTGTAGTAATTATTGTTTCAGATAAGTTAAAGGATTCCATCCACCTGGTTTCGTGTAAAAGTAAGCTTATCTTTGTTCTTCGGTAATAAAGAGGCATTCAAAATTTCTCCCAAAAGTGCCTTCATTTTAACAACAATCTAATCTGGAGTATGATATTTGTCATCGAAAATTCTTTGATTACGTTCAAGCCATTTGTTCCAAAACATTACTTTTGGAATCATCCTCCAACAAGTTTTGACCCCTGCTTTATTTACCAAGCTGCCTTGATACATACTATCCCAGGAGACGTAGCATTGTTGAATGTTGCTTGGTAGTTCCTTGTTGCCCAATTGACGGTGTAGCAGTTGCGTCCAGAACTTGCAAGCAAAGGGACAGGTGAATAGCAAATGAAGACTGGTTTCATTACTTTCTTTACACAGCGGGAAACAGAAAGGGCTAGCTATTCCTCTTCTCTTAAGATTCTCACGAGTTAACACGCTGCCATGCATGAGAGTCTAGATGAACATGTCAATTTGGGCAGACTCTTCACACTCTTCAGAGTCTAGATGAACTTTGGATTGTTTGGCACGGTTGGAATGGCAGCGAACAACTCGTATCCTTAGGATGTTGCGTAGATACCTGAGCGGTTCTCCCATCCACGCGAGTATTTCATGTTTATGGCCATTGGTGTCGTGCCACCAAGTTGCTCCATGAACCGATCTCTCTCAAGTTGCTCCTAGTTAATCCAGCGGAAAGGAGGATCGGGTTCCCAGCTGGAGATGTCCCAAAGCATGAATTTTCCATGGCTATCTAGCCACGATTTGATTCCTGGTAGACCATCCAATACCATCTTCCCCATGATGGAGTCCTCACAAATTTTAATTTGTTTACCATTGCCAAGAGCCCTGAAGAGTTCGTCTCTGAACTTGATCTGAATTTTCTTGCACAACGAGGAAATTGATGAGCCTTTCTTATTTTCAATCTTCGTGTCTAGACATATTAATCTTTAGCCTGGAAAGTACTTGTGTCTAACCACTTGGATTCTCCAGGAAGGATTTGACTCTAACAGATTCTAGAGGAGCTTAGCTCCCAGCACCATGTTTTGGAATTTAATCTCTTTGATCTGTAGACCTCCTTACATCCATGACATTTTAATTTTCTCTTAGTTAACGAGTGCAAATTTCTTACCTTCGCTACCTTTCCCTCCCTTCCAGAGGAAGGATTTCAACATGCTATCGATCTTGGTGAGAATACTGGACGGGGCCAACAACATGGAACACTGATATAACAGAAAGTTGTTGAGAACAACTTTAATTAATACCACTTTTCCTGCAATATTTAACCAGACCGTTTCCTAGGAGTGGATCTTCTTCCTAATTTTTTCGATTAACAAGTTCCATTCAAAGGCTTTCTATTTGCCGTTGGAAATTGGAACCCCCAAATATCTGAAGGTTTCCCAATTGGTAGCTCCCTAAATTCCCAAGATGTGTGAGATGTCTGACATTTCTATTGGTTTGATGTTCTAGCTATAGATTTTACTTTTCCTTAGATTTAATTTACTGCCTGAAGATTGACAATAGACGTCCAATTCTGACTTAAACCTTCTTGTTATCACCCAACTGGCTCCTCCAAGCAATATGGTATCATTGACAAACTGGGCATGGTTGATATCTTTGGTACCTCAGATAATTCTCATGCCCATAAGATCATGTTCTATCCTAGCCTTCTCAAGCTGAAAGCTCAACACCGAGGCTTGGATTGCATACAACAACGGGGAGAGTAGGCAACCTTGTGTGAGGCCTCAGGTGGCTTGAAAAAACCCATGTGCTCTTCCATTTTTTAGGGGAGCTATTAACAACTTGCTTATACAGACCTTGACCCAATAGATGAAGCCTTGATCAAATCCGATCTTGGCATCACTTGGAAGAGAAAGGGGTGGTTGACTCTATCGAATGCATTGGCTAAATCCATTTTCACTCCCATTCCTTTTTTCGCAATTTTTTATGCTGGAGTGGATAGCCTCCTGGACCAAAATAATGTTGTCCCATATTCTTGTACCTTTGATGAATCCCCTTTGGTTCTCTGGAATGATATGAGGCATAATGATTTGTATCCTGTTAGCCATTAGTTTGGTAATGATCATGTACCCTATGTTGCAGAGAGAAATGGGTCTATATCTATCAAAGGCCATTGAGTCTTTCTATTTTGGAATAAGAGCCAGGAAAGCAGAATTAGTGCTTCCTCCTATTCTATCACAATGTTGAGCTCTTAGAACCATCTTAAACAAATATTTATGCACAATTTCCCAGCACACTTTTACAAATCTAGCATTGAATCAGTTCGGGCCTGGTGTCTTATCCTCCTCTATGCTTTCCACGACTGACTTCAACTCGATTAATGTGATCCTTTGCATGATACCATTATTTTCATTCATTTTTACCAGATTGGGTATAAGTTCCAATAGAGCCATGTTTGGAGGAGCGATGACTACATCAACTGAGTAGATGGCTTTAAAGTGCCTCGTGGCTTCCAATTCGATTTGGTCGAACTCCTAGATGACCTGGTCGACAGTTTGAATTTCATGAACAGTTTTGTAATTCCTCCTCGCCTCGACCTGCTTATGAAAATAAGTTGTGTTTCGATCCCCGTCTTTAATCAACAAGAATCTGGATTTTTGACGCTGGCTCTCTTCCTATTGTCCACATGCCGTGTGGAGATCTTAGTGAAGACTTACTTCTCTTTCCAGACCTTCCTTTGAAATTTGGGCTTCCTCCATGCTAAGCCGGTGATTCTCCAGTGCTAGTATGGCATTGATTTCCTTTGGGCCGGAGATGCAGCAAGCTTGGCCCATTTCTTGAGCACTAATTTGACTCTTCTCAATTTTTCTTCCCAGATGTAAAAGGGAGACCCCGACACTGGAGAAGCCCATGAATCAGAGATAATACCCATGAAATATTGGTGGGAGGTCCATAATGGGATAAAACAAAAAGGGATAGGTCGCAAGTTTTGGTCTTTCTTTATATGCAACATAATAGGTTTGTGATCAGATCCCCCAAAGGGGAGCATTTTAGAAGAAGCGTTCAGCCCTAGAATTAGAAAGGAGTCTTGAATCAAGAAGCGGTCAAGTCTGGAAACTATGTTTCCTAGACCTAGCCTCTTATTGGTCCTGGTAAACTTCCCCTTAGCTGGGATAACATCAGAGAGATCGCATTCTGAGATAATCTCATCAACCTGCTCCCTTATTGGATCTATGACCAGAGAACCTCCCTTTTTAGATTGACCCAATGTGACATTTAGATCGCCTTCTAGAATAACATTATCCAGCGGTCCCCTGGCCCCTTCCTCCCTCAAAAGGTTCCAGCAATCTTTTTTTTAGAATACATAGTAGGTGCATAAATATTGAAGAGACTAACCTAGATGTTGGAATCTTTATGCAACAACTTGGTAAGAATCCAGTGGATAGATTGATTGGTTTCGATAAGCTCAAATTTCTGAGTGTCCTAAAGCGTTCCAATTCCTCCATATGCACCTCTTGAACTAACATCTAGTCCTCCTCCTTTATTCCATAACTTTCTACTTACTTGGAGAAATGCTTCCTTCTCCATCTTAGTCTCATGAATAAATATATGTTTGGTTGGGATAGTCTGATCAGGTCCTTCATAGCTTCTTCTTTAGCTTTGCTTCCCATACCTCTACAGTTCCAGGAGAGAACCTTCATTACTTACTTTTGACAGAGGAGGGAATCCCTTTCTAGGATTTCCCATGCTGGCGAGTATTCCTAGTGTTTCAAAGTAATTTTTCCAGGGTTAGCTAGGAGCCTTGTAGTTTGTCCTTGTAAGTGGCTTGCTCCCTTACTTCCTTAGTCAATTTCCTTCCTCTTGTTTTTTTCGTCCTAGGAGTGGCTATCTCAATTTATCCATCTTCCTCTTCCTCTTCATCAGTAGCAATTTCCTCTTTAGAGTTTTCTTGATTTCCTACTTTCATTACCCCTTATTGTTCTGGATCTGGAGGACATGTGGGGCCAAATTCATTATCAGTTTCTTTCATCTCACCGGTGTTGGGGTCCTCTGCAATAACCGGAGGTCTATTGCTGGTCTCTTATGGAGCTTCTAGAGGGGTTGTTTTTGAGGCTTTCTTATTCCCTGTATGATGGTGCCCATTCTTAGATTTGATTTTTTTTACTGCTTACCACCCGTCCTCCTTTTCTTGCTGACTATCCTTATTTGGGGGACAATTATAGAGAAAATGGTTGTATTCGTGGCATCCTCTACATTTGAAAGGCAGTTTTTCATAATCCAGATTTTGGTAGTGGTACCAGTTTCCCATCGTGATCTTGATGGCTTCCGAAAATCCAGCTTCTAGATCCACCTCCATGCAGATCTGGGCATAGGTGTACTGATCCGTAGGACTTGCCATATTGATGTATCTTCCTAGGGCATTCTCAATGTCTTTAAGCAACTTTGGGTTCCAGCAATGCATGGGCAAGTTCGGTAGCCTGACCCAGACAGGGATGACTTTGGGGATGTCTACATCAGGGTCGAAATCTAGTGTCCACCTGTTTAGATATACTCGTTGTGGCCCCATGAAGTAGGGACCATTTCAAAAGATAAGATTCCTATCAATCTTGGATTCAAATTAAAAAAGGAAGTAGCCTCTTCCCACCGAGTAAGATGCTACGTTTTGGGCAATCAGGGGTCTCCAGTTTCTCTAGACCTAGTTCTCAGTGGATTTTGGAGACGACCAAACCCGGTGAATTTCTCGATGAGCGCATGATTTTCCAAGGAGAGGTCAACACAGATGGTGTCCTCTAGCGGCAGGGCAACCACGAGAACATCCTCAATTCTTTTAACAAACTTTCGGGAGGGGGGGGGGATCCAAAAAGGACTCTCTTGCTCTGCGATGCAATCAACTTAGAAAACTCCTTGAGGTTCGAGGCAGGAGGCGGATCTGAACCACCCTTAGTAGCCACCATACGACTAAGTCTTCCAAAGCCTAGAGGGTTGAGCACCCTGCAGACCCAAAGCGTGCCATAGCTTGAACGTGCAACCCTTAGTGAGGATGTGTCCCAAAAGAGATCTCGATGAGGATAGAAAGTGCAAACAAATCATGTAGATCATGATCCAAGCACACAGATTGGTTGATCCGAGCACACATATGGTTGCAGATCCTGCAACACGTAGAGCCAACAATCGCTTAACTCTGACTTGCTAGAAAGAACGCAGATAACATGTTATTGTTGTACCTAATAACCAAAAACAAAAAAAGTAGTTAAGTCAAATAGCATAAAGAAGCATACTTTAAACAAATTAATGAAGAATAATAATAAAAAACAATAAAACTTGAGCTATGCTTTTATATGTAATATCATAAATTTTACCTGAACCCGAGAACAAATCTAAGACCTAGTATCCTTCTCTTGAAAATGTATCTATGATATAATTAATCAGCGCTTGTGGCTTTTGATAGATGATTATAGTCACTCCTTTCAAATCCCTTTCTTCATATGTTAATTTTTTAACCACGACACTTTAAGTCAACATCTCGCCATGTTTGCCTTTACTCTTTTCATTGATAAAAAGAGATTCACAAGTCTCATCTTTTGTCAAAGTTGCAAGATGTATGTTTTCAATATCATTCAGAAATGGATCACTGCTGGAGCCACGAATATTAGGCTTTTTCCTGTAACCAAAATAAAAAAGAATTTAACTAACTCATCAATAAATATAATTGATTTATAAATTCAAAAACTTGATAATATAGTGCAAATATCTTACCAATATAGTTCCTTCCTTGTTTTTGCTTTACCCTTGAAGGATGTCAACAACCCCCCTAATTTTGTGTCTAAATAGAAAACAACAAATCTGGTGATGTTGTGACATATAGAAATCCGAAAACCACTTTATTGAATGATTGGTAAGTATAAGGATCAAAATCATATGTAGTGTTTCAGATATTGTATCCATGAGGGATATCTACAATAACTAGGGCGTACTGCTTTTTAGAACATTTTTTATAATTTATGCACAGTCACCTAAAATGACTTTATATTGCATAGTGTCAACCCCATTCCAAATATAATGATAAAGTGTATCATCAAGTTCAACGTTTGCATGACGTTGTCTCCTTTGTCGTTCTATTTTGGCTCTTTCGATATGAATTTTGAAGGACTCTAGTACTCCATTTGTATCCCTATTTGGTATTTTCAAATGAAAGTTATCTCTATAAGCAATAAAATAGAAATGAATTGAATTACCAAATAAATAAAATAGGATATATCATAGATCAACATGCCTTATTGAATGCAACAAAAAAATGTGTTAAGCTTTCTATTGAGCTTGATTTTGGATAGTCGCTTTTGACATCATCCCAACTCTTCTCATTCAACACTATAACCATCTCCTCTTGTATTTTCATGTAAATCTTGTGACTGGACGACGAAACAATAAATCATGTTTACAATCATATATAATAATATAACATAATACTTAGAACATAACTAAAATGTTAAACTCGAGAACAAAACATTGTACCAAAAAAAAACATCCACTTAGTTGTCAAATTCATTGCACATTTCCTCCATGGATAATTCACCTAACTTCACTCGTGACAATATTGTAGCTATTAGTGTTTCATCCTTCATACCTTGCATTTTTCTCCAAGGTGTAATTGTCATGTCTTCTGGAAAATTCTTGACATCAGGACATGTCTTACCACTGGTCCATATAACAACTTTATTTATTTCACTTTTTTATTTTTTATGCCAATATTCTCCCACAAACTAAATATGTCCTCAATCAAATCCCATGTTTTCCCTACTCTGAATGCCAACTGGAAATAGCCATCTATAACTCTGAATGCATCACTTCCTTTGGCATTTTTTCGTGTCACATTATCCTCTTTAATAAGGATACCTATTCCTAGACAATTGTTTATGAAAACTTGCATCAACTTTATATTTTTCCCCAACACATATTTACAAAAATTCATTGTTGATAAATCTCACCCTTTGAATAATGTCATAGTCATCCTATATTCACTATATGTGTTATGATCCCATGCCCACAACTTTGCTTGTACATCTGTCAAACTAGCATAAATGATGCATTTCATTGTTTCAAAAATAGGGTTATTGGGATATTCTTGCATCAACTCTCATCTTGCCTCTGCAGAATGATCCCCCCTAAGAACATAACATTTATAATGAATATTTCTTGTTTGATCAAATTCATCTCTAGTAGGAACATCTTTCGGGTCAACAAGGAATAGGTAGTCAACCACGTGTGCATAGGGATTGTGCCTCATCGATGCTTCCAAGTTGTGAATATGCAAGTGATGTGGTTTTCTAAATCTAAATTGATCTTGCCCTTCTTTGGGCCAATAAAGTTGATTCACATTCAACTCAACTGTATGTCCATTGTTAACCAATTTATCTTTCCAGAATCGACCTCAAATGACATTTTGTGTTGACTTGACAATGCCATCCTCTAGATCAACACCTGGAGTAATGATTTCCCTAGTGATCCCCCCCTCGAATTTTCACTCTCATATTCAGGGATAACATTGGATTCAGTAACAACAAATCTCCTCATGTTATATCTTGAAGGGGTTCCTTCTAAATCAGCAATGCCTTCATCAAGAATTGAAATACTATCAACCATATTTCTTATACGAGATTGATTCTTACTCTTACCAGCAGGAGTAACCCTTTCATATTTTTGCTCATACTTCTTTAATTTCAACATTTGACACTTGTTTATTATTCCTTGCTTCTTGTCCCTGTTGAAGAGCGACATTGACGACATCCATAGTATTTTCCTCTGTATAATAAATTCCATTTAACATGCTTGAAATCGACCTAGAAAAATCTTGCAAAATAACAACATTGTGGTATTAAATCTATCACAGTGTGATATCCAAGTTATAAGAAAACCAATTTAGAAATAATTTCAATATGGAAACTTACTCTCCCGCTTTCAATATCATGCACAACCCCTTCAGAAAAGGGTGAAAGTTTCTTGAACATTATATTTTGAAACCTTCAAACAATATCAGATTTTGACAAAGTTATTTGCTTGTTTCACTTATGCACAATCATTTATGCACCCGACATCACACATATATCTCTTAACAATCCCAATGAAGGGTAATTTGATTGAATACATGGAAATGCAATAGAATATAAGTGAATATTATATGCCTTGCCTTGATATTTTCCCTTCAGATGCCAAGAATATTCTCTTTTGTCTTTTTTTGTTGCATATTTCCATTCTCTAGCATTCATGATTTTTACTTCCTCAAAGGTCAAAACTTCGTCTTGAGGCTCAACATTCTTAGATGCCTCAACTATTTTTTTCGATGCAATCATTGCCACTCTTGATCTATAAACATTCACAAATATCTTTCTTGATTCCATTCTCCCTATATCAAAAGGTAGAATTTTAAAATAAAATCAACAAACATTCATAATCTAAAAAAAATCTACATCAATAGTCACTATAAATTGTATTTGAAAAAAGTTTTAAAAAGTTAACCCCCCTCTTAACGCCCTAACCCTAACATTACATTAAAAATAAATAAATAAAACCCCTCTTACCCCCCCTCCCCAAACATTACATGATTTTTTTTAAAATTAAACCCCATCGAACCCCTAACCCCTCCCCTAACATTACGTTAAAAAAATTATAAAAAAATTAACCCCCCTCCAATCCCCTACCCCGCCCCCCCAACATTAAATAAATAAAATAAAAAAAAATGAAAACCAACCCCTAACCCCTTAAAACTCTCCCAACATTACATTAAAAAAATTTAAACCCCCCCAACCCCCTAAACCCTCCCACATTACATTTTAAAAAAATGACAAAATATTAAACACCCCTAACCCCAACATTAACAACACTACATATTAAAATAATAATAATAATTTAACCCCCCCCCCAACCTTCTAAACCCTCCCCTCACATTACATTTGAAAAAAATTAAAACCACCCAAAAACATTATATTAAAACACCTAAACTAAAAAAATTATAACCCCCCTAACTCCCTCCCCCCCCCACAAAAAACATTATATTAAAAAAGAATTTAAAAATATCCATCCATCTCCCTTCTCGTCCCTTCTCCCTCCTCCCTCCCCACCCCTCCCTTATCCCTCCTCCCTCCTCACTCCCCGTCGCTCCCTTCTCCTTCCTTACCGCGCCTCCACCTCCTCCCTCCTCCCTTCCCCCGCGCCCGTCCACCTCCCCGCTTGTCCCATCTCCCTCCTCCCTTCTCCCGTGCACCTCCACCTCCGTGCCCCTCCCTCCTCCCTTCCGACGCGCCCATCCCTTCTCCCTCCTACCTCCTCCCTACTCCCTTCCACTGCCCCTCCCTTCTCCCTCCCCCCTCATTATCCCTATTGCTCCCTTCTCCCTCCTCCCTCATCATTTCCCCACGGTCGACCCTCCTCCCCCTATGCCTCCCTTCCTCTCCCCCCTCCTCCTCCATCGTTTCCTTTGTTGGAGCTCCACTCCATTGGGATATTTCAAACTGCTTAGCTTAGGATCTAGCTTTTTATTTTCCTTTTGTAAATAGTGTTGAATAAATATTGTT